>JAYMTK010002741.1:0-13318 GCA_036897405.1 Pelargonium myrrhifolium | reverse complement strand
TTGCGGGCGAGACCCGTTCTTGCTCGGTTGGTCGGACCTCGACCCGGGAGGCCCGGCTTGCGCGCTGACTATTCTTCCTTCGGTTGACGGAGCCACGTGCCCGTCTCTCATTGGTCAGAAGTACTTTCGATTTTTTATGCTTCATCAGTTATTATTATTATTATTATTATTATTTATGAAAAATGAGCAACATGTGAAAGCTTGTGGGCATATCCAAAAAGCATTGGCATATATATAAATAAGGAGCTTTCTCATGGATCTCCTCTCACCTAAAACCTCCTTTATTCACAGCAAGAAAAATAGAATCTAAAGCTGCTTTTGAGCATTTGATATGACGAGAAAAGGTCTAAATTTGTTATTTTGTTGGCTTCAGGAGGACAAAAGAATAATTGAGTATCTTCAAATACAAGGAATATATGAAAAGAATATTTATAATTATAAATAAGAGAAAAAGGAGAAAAAAACAAAAACAAAAATAGGTATTCATGTTGGGCTATGTGGGCCAAGCCAAGGCCTGACCCATGACTAGTTGACAAACTTCACATTCTTTCGACAAAAAAAGTAAGACAATCACGAGATCAAATTCAAATATCAGCACAAACTTCACGTTCTTTCAAGACAAGATTCCTTAACGTATAAAATCTGTCTTTAGTTACAGACTAACACAACACAACACATCAGAATATCAGATCACAATGATCAATCAGTTGGATAAGAAGAATCCATGGGAATGCCACACAAACCCTCCTTAGCTTCCACATCTCTCTCCATCATTATGTAACCTTGATCTCCCCATTCTGTTCCCCATGAGTTCTTCACTAGCCAATACTTGGTACCATCACTTGTAACACCATAACCAACTGCTGCAACACCATGGTCTAGCTCTGTCCCACAAGCTCCACTGTAAACACCACTTGTGTAGAACTGAAACTCACTTCCACTAGCATCAATTGACACTGCAACTGGCTGGTTAGCCACTGCCTTCAACAGGTCTGCTTCGCTGTTCGCGGGGACAACCTCGTAACCTTTGATCTTTGCTACATGGGAAGCTTCCTTCTTCTTGTCACATGTCCCATCTGATCCCTTGTATGGGTAGTTAGCTTCTGATGTGATCCCATGGTTTTCGACTATGAACTCGAATCCATTTTCCATGTACCCACCTGAGCATCCATGATCTGAGCTATGAACATCACAATCCATCAGTTCTTGCTCAGACAGTGAGATCAGCTCACCAGTTGTGATCTTGTTGATTCCCTCAGTAGCTGCAATTGTTGAGAAAGCCCAGCAACTACCTGTTTTTTCACAAATCCTAGGATGTCATGTCATGGTCAATTGGTCATGTACTCATGTACATATAATCAAGAAATGTAACAAGATTTACTTCAATTAATTACCACATTGGCCTTGGTCCTTGATGGGAGTGACAGCTCCTTTCTTTCTCCAATCCATGCTAGTTGGGACAGAACTTACATTTCCATACTTAAATGGTGTTTCTTTGGTTGTCTTTGTCCTGAACTTTTGGGACCCTTTGTATCCATTTCGGGAAGCTCTAAACTCTTTGTTGGTTTGGTCTGCGAAAGCGTTGATGCTCAGCTTGTAGGGCTTGTCCCCTGCAGCATTGAATGATTCTATGAACTTGACATTGTCCTTGAATATCTCCAAGCGCGCCTCATTCTCTGCAGCGTCTTTGTAGACTCGTCCATGTCTCGCCATCCACTGCTCGTGCCTCTCAGAGATTGATGCAGCTTGGTAGAGGTTTCTGGTGGCCTTGACATGAGAGCAAAAGACTAATAATATTAGGAGAATGGTTGGTGCACATTGCCTAAGAAAGGCACTAGCCATTGCTTTGAAATGATTTGAGATAGTGTATATGAGTACTTGGAAGTTTCAGGCTAAGTTATATATATATATATATATATATATATATAGGATCAACACTCTTGAATCCAATTGTGTACTGATATATATGGAGATAGCTTCAGTTTCTCCATGGAACATGGAACATTGTGTATGATGTGATATTTTGTTTCGTGCAGGTTGCTTTTGTTGCAGGAGAAAAAACAAACAAGAATGTACAAAATTTGTGTCAAAGTTTTGAAATGATGTTGAAGAACACTCAATTTATATGATTCATGAAAAAGGCGTAAACAACAAAATAAAGATCAACACCTTACAAGAATCATGAACTGTTTATGGGTGATCACAGATGTTAAAACAGACTTGCTATACTTGAAAATGAACTACAGCTCAGGACCAACTCAACATTTCACATTACTAACTAGTTTCAACTTCACACAATTGACCTCACAAGAAAGCTAAAGAAGCATCACAAATAACTAGTTTCAACTTCATAACACTTCACAATATTAAGTATTTTTTTGATCTGTAACATCATCTCAATACAAATAATTCACCTCATTACATTCTACAAAGAAGCAAAGAGTTCGGAATGTTGTCTGCTAATGTTATAAGCTTTGATCATAGTATAAGTTATCATATATGAATGGTTTGTACTACTTTTGATTGAAACTATGAAAGATCAGACAAGTGGTTCAAGGCTGATTTTTAGTTAGCCAAAAAGGATTTGAACATTTCTTCTCCATAAGCTAAAGAGAATTAAAATTAACACTTCTGTTCTATAGTTTTTATTGTTTTCAGCAAGTCCTGTGATCTCATGTTGCTAGATTTGAGCAGAAAGTGAAAAGCACGAAACAGTTTACGTAATACTTAAAGTTTCATTGATGAAATTCATAGCCTTAAGCAGTTTTACATATCTAAGAAAGTGAATACATGAGAAACATTACAAAGAGAAAAGATATGAAATCTATGACAATTACACAGTGATCAAACTGTAGGATAAGAGGCATCCATGGCAATACCACACAAACCTTCCTTGGCAGCTACGTCGCGCTCCATCATAATGTATCCTTCATCGCCCCATTCGGTTCCCCATGAATTCTTCACTAGCCAGTACTTAGTACCATCAGCAGTAGCACCATAACCAACTGCTGCAACACCATGGTCTAGTTCAGTTCCACAATCTCCTGTGAAAACACCACTCGAGTAGAACTGAAAAGCCGATCCACTAGCATCAATTGATACAGAGATGGGCTGGTTTGCCACAGCTTTCAATAGTGCTGCTTCACTATTAGCAGGAACAACCTCATATCCTGTAATATTGGCTACATGGGAAGCTTCCTTTTGAGTGTTGCAAGTCCCATCAGCCGCCGTGTAAGGGTAGTTAGCTTCAGTAGTTATGCCTTTGTTTTTGATAATGAATTCAAATCCATCTTCCATATAACCTCCTCCACATCCTTGATCTTCACCTTTGATGTCACAATCCACCAATTCTTGTTCGGATAATGATATCAGTTTACCGGTGCTTAGCTCGTTGATTCCCTCAGTAGCTGCAATGGTTGAGAAAGCCCAACAACTGCCTGTTTTGTCCCAAACAAAAACACAATTGAGAACTATGAGCTGAAATGGAACATGATCATGTTTTAATGTAATGTTTGTAACATGTTTGTTACTTACCACATTGACCTTGGTCCTTGATGGGAGTGACAGCTCCTTTCTGCCTCCAGTCCATGCTAGCTGGGACATCACCTACATTTTCATACCTAAATGGTGTTTTCTTGATTGACCTCTCCTTTTGTAGGCCCTTGTACCCATTTCTTGAGGCTTGAAACTCTTCATTGGTTTGGTCTGCAAATGCGTTAACGCTTAGCTTGTATGGTTTCTCCCCTGCAGCGTTGAATGATTCTATGAACTCCACGTTTTCCTTGAATATCTTCAAACGCGCCTCCTTCTCTGCAGCATCTTCGTAGACTCGTCCATGACTAGCCATCCACTGCTCGTGCCTCTCAGAAATGGATGGCTCGTAGAGGTTTCGAGCCATGACATGTGAGGAGAATGCTACTAATATGACAACGAGGACTATAGACCTTGGACTCAAAGAAGCCATGATTGTAGAGTAGTTTTCTTGATGTGTGTGTACTATAATATGAAGCTAAGTGGTGTGAGAAAACAGTTTGGTTCTCATGGTTTATATAGGACTTGATGATCAATGTCGTATCAGGCAAAATGGTTGTGATCTTGATGGGTTGTGATCATGGTTTGTAGTTTACTGCTTTTTTAGTAACAGAATATCCAAAAGTTGTGTCATAGAACACAATACATTGAATACAAATTTGCAATGATATGGATAACATATTCTGATAAATTGGAGTTTCTTGAATACAGAGTTGTTCTTTTGTTTATTTAATTACTATTATAAGAATCAAAGCCAGCAAATTGAATGTTATTCTATTTTGGAACTTGAGTTGGTTTCAACTGTATATTTTTGGAAGTTTTGAGGACTGAAGATTGGTAAGTTGTTTCAGTAAATAAAGGAAGGACAAAAAGAGTAATGTACAAACAACAAAAGACAAGTGTATCAAGTGATGTCTTGAAACTAAATTTAGTCTGTTTCTGTGAATACAAACAATAGCTGATTTCATTTGCTGATATGATAGAAACAATATGCAGTTAGATGAGCATATCAAGACAAACACAAAAGCAATTGCACTTAATTTTAGGTACTGTTTGATTTTATTTTTTCCCCTTAAATATTAGAATGAGAATAATAATCACTCCTCAAGTCATTTTCATGACCAAAATGCCACTTGGTTTGTAGTTTAATTTAATAGGCTGGGTTGACCCGACATGATTAGCATGAGTTATTTTATCACAACTGGGCGCATTAGAAGAAGGCGAAAATGTTCTTGAGTATATAAAAGAGGAGAAATTGGATATGCAGATAAGAGTATATAATGTGGTTATAATTGATATGTATGCAAAATGCGGGTTTGTGGAAAAGGCCTATATGGACTTTGAAGGTATGAGATGTGCCAAGTCTGTCATAACATGGAACACCATGTTCCTGGCATTTGCCATGAACGGCGGTGGTTACAAGGCGCTTGAGCTATTTGATCAAATGGGTCAAGCTGGAGTGCAGCGGGATGATGCATCGTAACTTGCAGCTCAATACGCGTGCAATCATGCTGGGCTAGTGGAAGACGGGATGTATCGTATTTAGAAAGATTATAATTTGAAAATGCTTTGATATCAGTTTTGATGAGCAAAATTTAGAGACAGTGCAAGGCAAGAGCTATAAAATAACAATTAGGAACTCTCATTGACAAAGGACTGTACATGATGATTCACAGTTTCACACCTATAATATGTATATACTATTTTGTACATTTTGCCATTTCAGCGTAAATATGAGTTCACATTAACATCTTCGCTACGCAGAAGATGTGGCTTTAATAAGTATTTACACAATAATTATCGATACCTAGAGAAGCTCCCACTCGGATTCACATATACCATGCATTGGAGAGTTTCTTTTTTCTTCCATACTAAGAACTGGCTTCGCACTTTCCGCGCATTGGTGGTTGGATCCAGCATCATCAGCATACCATACTGCAAGCTGCTCATATTCTTCCTTCCTTGCCGTCTTCCTTCTCAAAGAGAGCGCTTTACAAATCTTTTTCTGTATAGATGAATATTCAATTTAAGGCGATAATAGAATGAGTTTAAACATCAGTGAGTGAAAAAGTTTACCTTGTACGTCCTGCTTTTGCCTTTCCTTGGAGGAACAAAATGGAGCTCATCTCCATTCACCACAACACAAGTTTCCTCGAGCTTATGATGATCGCTCTGTTGGATGGTTTCCAAATCCTGTTCAGTAACGTTCTTACTGTCGATCTCATCCTCGTCACTGTTATCCTCTTCGCCTGCAAAAATTGAGTGGCACCATTCAGAAAACTCTATGAAAAAGAAGCAACATGCCAATGATGCTACATCGTGAATACTGCATGCAAGATAAGAAAAGAAGAGAACTCCGAAAAATTGAGTTTCTTTTAATTTGGTGGAAAGTTTTGTATCCCTGAAAACCAAAGACAACTCAAATCAAGCTCAATCCAAAATTGTAAACTATTCATAGCAAAGTTCTCAAAATTCATTAAAAATACTCTCTCCATCCCAAAATGTGTCTTGGTTTCCTTTTCAAGAAAAATTAAGGTGTATTTAGGGTTGTATATTTCCTCTTACATCCCCATGGACATGTGTTGTAACAAATTAAGGAGATGCTAACTAACTTATTATAGAGATACTATTGGTAATCATATATAACTAATTTCTTAAAAAGGAAAGAGGTCACTTATTGTGAGACAAAAATGTAAGAGAAACCGGACACTCATTTTGGAACGGAGGGAGAACGTACTATGCTAGTTCGAGAGAAGTATGTTTGGTGCTCATACAAGGTTCTGGAAGCAATTTGCCATTCGCTGGTCTGTCAACAGAAGACCACACCAGGCTTTCTGGCACTGTTAACATCAAACAGGTGTTGTGAAGTAAAGTGGCAAGATGATATATAGATTTGGAGCATTCTAGGCTTTCCAACTAAGGATTGAAGAACATACTGAGTAGATGATCGATAGGAGTGGGCTTACAATATCAAAACATGCGATTTAAAATTAACCCTGCAAATCTCAAGATAGTTGCCTTCTAGATATGACCCCCACATCCCTCGCGCAACTAAAAAGTAAAGAACCAACAAAAGAATAATCTCCCACCAGCCAAAACAAGAGAAAATATCAGCATGGGCAGCTTTGAAGGATACCTGAGGCTGTTCCTCTTGTCAATGTTAGTGAAATTAATGAACTCCATAAAGAGGTATCAATCTCCCATCTATTTCCTCATTTCTTTACCTCAAAGAGTTGGAGGCAAAATAGGATAAATTAATACACCATCTTTTATAGTTACATTGGTGTATGATATTTTATAAAGAAAAGAAGCATCAGAAAAGTCTTAAGTTGAAGAAAACCATTTTTTTGTTGGAAATCATATTCTAAAGTTGGCTAGTTTTGCATGTCAAGTTCTTCCCCATTATGCATACCATTATCAAGAAATTGTATTTCAAACTGTAATTTGTAAGGGAAAGATTTTGCCTTGTGCATTCAAATGGGACACGATGATACCTGAATTGGACACAACAGCCTCCTTAACATTGATGTCACAGCATTGCCCATCCTCATTCATCACGGATTTTACCATAACGTGGCTTGAAGACATGTCTTCAGCAGCAACTAACAAATTAGTACTCAGGAATGAGAAACCCGTGTAAGGGGAGGGAAAGGAAATACAAAAAAACACAAATCTGAGGAGAGAGTTACCATTTGATTCTGCAAATCCACCACCACAGGAAAGCCTGAACTCCACTTCATTATCAATGGATCTCGCCAACACACTCTTCTCAGCAGATGGGCCATCAAATGAAACATCGGATTCATACTGGCTAGCATCTTTAATCTCATCACACCCTGAAACACTTAAAGCCATTCTGTTACACGACTCTTCATGTACGTGCTGAAGAAAACCTGATTCTCTGTCTGAAGAACCTTTCATTGAAGTGCTTGCACCTGCCATCACAAATGGGGACTGATTCTTCTTTTCAGTATTTATTTTCAAATCATGACTTGAGTAGTCCTGCATACTCCCACCTTCATTTTGGGCTGAATACAATTCTGAACATGATCCACTAAGAGAATCAGCTGTCGATGATGCAGATGAAGAATTTACACTGCTAAAACCATGGAAAGATGATGCAAGGTTCTCAACTTCCGCATCAGTCACTTTGGGAATCCCAAACACACTCGCAGCTTCAACATTTTTAGGTGCCTCCTGTCTACCCGCTTTTTTCTTTTTACAGTCACAGATATCAGCATATTTGTCCAAAGACAAGTCAGAATCCCCATCTTTCAGAGGATCAACTGAAGATGGAGGAAGCAATTCTTGAATGACATCTGAATAGAACTTTTTAACACTATCACCAACTGTCTGCACCTGGCTCTCAACATAGCTAACTACATCCTGCTCAAGGAATAACAAAGTATAAGCTAATGGAGGGAAACTACCAGCTTCACTTGGACCAAGTATAAAGAGTGAAACTATTGAAGGGATCAAATGGAATACAGACATGTCATAGAAGATAAGGGCATCGTATTCAAAGAAATTATCTGTGATCATCTCTATTAAGAAGAAGAGAAATCCATGTAAAGACTAGAGACCCAACGGAATCTAGCTGAATACCCATTGGGTGACTTCCAAGGAGTTGAAGTAAGCCCCTTGAAGTTCAAAAAGGTTAGAAATGGCTCAAAGTTGGATTACGAGGAACAAAAAAAAGAACGTACCTGATACATATCTTCTTCCACCTCCAATAACATTGTTTCATACTTCTGGTAAATATGGCCAACCCAGTGTATACCTTTCAGATCCATTTTGACCAACTGCACAATAACAGTTGGAGATTTCTTCCACTATCAAATTGTTAAAATGATGATGGCTCTGCTAACAACCTGTAGTCATTTAGAAAATTTAGTGAACACTCACGAGAAACATAATTTTCATTAAGGTTGAGAGCTATAATATTTTATCTGGAATGGAGCTTAGGATAGCACAGAGTGTTCATTACTTATCAGATAAAACAATCATTCTTTCTACTTTTGAGATTATGTTAGGCAGAGACAAATTCCGGCTGTGCATAATCCTAGTGAAGAGAATGGGCTAGCTAAATACAAAGTAGGAGCAGTTTAAAGTAATAGTCACAAAAGCATGCAACTTATACAGCAAAATGTGTATCAGCAATCATTGATAGCAAAATTTATTGATATCATACATGCATCCCAACAAAGAGTTGGGAGACAAAGACACGTCCCAATTTAAACAGGTCTGAATTTCTTCACATGACACCCAAATTTTTGAATTGAGGACGTGGATAAGTTGCAAGACAAAGACATATCCCAATTTAAACAGGTCTGAATTTCTCCACGACACCCAAAATTTTGAATTGAAGCTGTGGATAAGCCACAACATCCTTAATATTTACAAACTGCAGAGTGGCCATACGACCATGTAGGAACCAGTCACATAAAGTTGCCAGAAATGATTGTGCAAGAAAATCCTAACCTCCCAGCATAAGTTTGGCCATGCTCATAAAATGGATTATAAAACCACAATTTTTAAAGCTTTGACTTAGTGTAAAGTCCAAAACAAAATTACTTCCTAAGAAGAAATCCAATAGTTAAGCAACAGAAGTACCCTGCCTAGCCAAGCTCTATCCATACCACCAAACAATTATAATATCCATAGATATAAATCTTTACAATACAAGTTCCTACAATTCCCAGCTCAAAATGGGAGCTTCAAGCAATTTCCAATATCTAACACATGTCCTGCAAGACCCCAAAAATTAAAGAAAAACAAGAAACTAGCCATCGATATGCATATTTAACAAGATGAGCACAGTGCATACCCACAAAACTGTGAACAAGAAGCACAAAACTTGATGCCACACAAAAATTGCACCTTGAAAATAATAGCAACCCAACAATCAGAACAAGAAGAAAGAACAGAAAGCTTGAAACCCTTTTCCAGTTTCAACAAAATAAACCTCCAGAAGAGAGGGATATTGGTTTGATGATAAATTTGAAAAATTGAAGCTTACGTGTTGGGGGAGATGGAGAACACACAGAAGCTAAAAGAGCTCCATAAGTCATCGAGAGAACTATATATATGCACAATTCGAAATACCCAATTCAGTTTTACTTCTGATGGCCCCAAAATACCAAATGATTCAGGGAACAGAGACGTAGAGCCACAGTTCACTTCTGGGGCTTTTGCACTTTATTTAAGATT
Source organism: Pelargonium myrrhifolium (assembly GCA_036897405.1). Taxonomy (NCBI): domain Eukaryota; kingdom Viridiplantae; phylum Streptophyta; class Magnoliopsida; order Geraniales; family Geraniaceae; genus Pelargonium; species Pelargonium myrrhifolium. The sequence goes on along the minus strand of JAYMTK010002741.1, from coordinate 3,577 downwards.
AATTATTGTTCTTTTTAAACTCCTTGTCTGACACGTGTTGAGAACAGTAATAATTTTTTATTAAACTAGATTAATGTTTTTGTTAAAATAAAATTTTCTTTTAATTGAACATTTACATTGTATCCCACCGAGGGAATAGCCGGCCTTTCTTGGATTCTAAGGGCTGGTTTGAGTTTTAATTTAGGAGTTAAACGTTTTTATGGATATATGTTTTAGCTATTTTGTTATCTACGGTGTTTATATGTGTCTTTGTTGAGATGAAGATCGACTATTAAGCTGGTCAAGGCTCTTAAGATTGATAGGTTTTTTGTTTGTCTTTTGATCATTTAAGTTACACAACTAAAGTTAGCTCTTTCCTTTCAAAACTCAAATTGCACTCCGCCCGACTCAAAAATTGAATCCACGGTCTCACAAAAGGAGATGTGAGTCTTAACCGCCGAGTCATCCCCTAAGAGATTCATGTTGTGATAAAATTAAGTGGTAATGGTTTATCACACTTATTTTGAGACGGAGAATGTATGCGTAAATTTTATATATAACAATTTATGTTCTTAAAAAAGGATTGAGGATATATTAGTGCTATTTTTTTCCCAAGTTTGGGGTGAAGTTTACATTTCTTAATTGATGAGCAAGATTTAGAGAAGAAAATATAATCATACACAAGAAAGCAAACTGCTAGTTTGGTTCACAAGCAATGAACATAGGCCAAGTTTTTTTTTTTTTTTTTTCTTTTGTGTGAGTGTGTGAAACCTTATTTCTTGTGCAACATAATTAATTGTAGAACACATTTCATGCAAGCAAGCATGGAATTGCTTGGCTGGCTTTGAAAATGCTTGACCAAAACCCAATATACATGTAGTCCACAGATTTAGACTTTGAACTAACTTTAACTATATGTAGTATATACCAGAAAAGCCTAATATTGCAAATAAAATCTATGGCATCACAAAAAAAAACCCATTAAAAATTAGGCATTTTAGTATACACTCAAATTCATGTACCATTCTACTTAGCTACTTGAAAATCTCCAAAATCATCATCAGCTACCTCTTCTGTGCTTTGTTTTTCATGAGTGTGTGGTTCCTTTAAGTCAACTGTTGTGTCTGAGGCACCTCCTTCAGGGTTGAGTCTGGGGGAGAAACTTGGAAACTCATAGACAGTGCCTACCGGCGAAAGTGGTGGAGGCGGCGGTTTTATACTAATAGCATGTTCTTTTCCATAGTTGTCCTTGTTCTCTATGGAGAGATTGTTCAGGCCCTGCTCAAAAAACTTGGACTTGACGATGCCACCAGTTTTCTGTCGACACCAAAATGGGAAAAACTTTAACATTCGATATCCGAGCTTGACTTACCTAATCAAGTTGTCAAGAAGCAAGTGGTCTTACATTCTTTAGATTGAGGACAAGTTTTTCGCCTTCTTTTAAACTGTAATCAACTGATGAAGCAGTCTGGTAATGCTGTTCCATCTCCTCTGCAGTTTTCTTTTTGTTCAGATACCTTCATCAAAACAAGAAATATGACTACTAAGATTTGAGTTGTAGTGCTGCAAAGTATAGAATATGAGCCATGAAAACTATCGACAAATTTCAGGTAGCAGAACAAATTTGAAGCAACTTGCGAATATACAACATGCGACTAAGATTTCGTTGAAGTTGGTGGATACTTCATATGATCATGCAGTGCTGCTTGGAAGTCGTATGCTTCTGTTCTTTCTCGAAATCCTAGGCCAATGAAAGCATGGCGTACACGACCATCTGCAGATCCTAGGTAATTAGTACATACTCGAAATAATAATTTCCAAATAGGAACCGCAAAGTCACTAAGTCAGCAGTAGAAGAAGAGTAGGGGTCAGCAGTTTTCAAAGTTAAGCAAAAGGTTTGATATAAAAAAGGTAACAGTATATGAAGAAGAAGTCGCCAGAATTATCAAGTTATTTCAGTTGTTTCCATTTCTAGCATACAATTTAGACTAGTTTGGGAAACAAATAATTCAAGCATATGCATTTAATTTAACTCAAACACAAAACGACACCTCTTTGATCATTTCCTAGAGAGTTTGACTGAAACTAGTAGGGTTTCAAAGCCTAAGGTAAGAAGGGTACTTGAGTTCAGGTGTCAAAGCCTTTTAGAACATATGAACTGCAAAGAGATTTGAGATGTCAGCATGAACATGAACAATATGAAGGCTATTCTCGTGTCTGCACTCTAAATTCCCAGCAGTGGAACTCCCGGCCTATAGAAAGAAGAAACCGTGAAGCTCCTATTAACTGTAACCACAGAGCCAAATGAGTTGTAGTAACTATAGGAATTTATAATAACTAAGAACAGGGTGATCTGGATGCTTACAAGTCTAGCGAGAATGTAAACAGCTCCAGCCCAAGCAGTCCTAGCTATAACTCCAGTACTTTTTATCATTTGCTGATTCAAAGGTAAATAACAAACATTCTATGGATATATTGTAAAAGAACAATAAGTGCAAGAGTGCTGTTTGGTGTGATCAACACGGGATTCTCTTTTTGCTGGAATTACAAACCAGGTAACAATCTGAAAATCAAAAGTATAAAAAATAACTATCAACTCTGCGAACAGACTATACAGTAATTACAATCATGAAGCTGGATATTAACTACACGAGAAAAGTTGGTCAATTTAATACGCTAAAGATCATTTCTCTTTCCATAAAAAATCTCAAACAAATTGGATATTTGGACCATGTTTTTCATGTCAATTGATTTAATTAAGCTGATGGCTACCACATGCATGATCGATCAATCAATTCAAATCAACATTTGGCCGCGAGATCAATAACAAAATCAGACTTGAGGTTACAAGCAGCAATCTCACTGTGAAGAAGATTGCTTGAAGCTTCTTTTTGCTGAGAAAAAAAAGTTGTGGAACAGGAACTACTGGCCTCATGATCAAATGAAGAAGAAATCTATGAAAATTACGAAATCAAACTCATATGAACACAGAATTACACACTCCATCCCAAAATGGGTGTCCACTTTTCCACGTTTGTAGAAATAAAAGATAAGATAGTTAGGATTTGACATTCTCCCATATACTCTCATATGCTCTTGTTGTAACAAATCATGAGGATATTGTAGGTAACTCATGCCTAACAATCTAACTAAAAAAAAGAAACTGGACACTCTTTTTTGTAATTTTTTTAGGGGTTAAAAACTTCTAGACCCCCTGAACTTGGTCGAATTTTGCGTTTAGCCCTCGGTCCATTTTTTTTATTATAAAAACAACCCTGGACTCGTCGATCTTATTGATTTGGCCCTGGCGACCTGCTATTGCCGGTTTCACCTCCACGTAAGCGGTAACCACCACCGTGGCACTGCCACATCCCCCAATACAACCACGTCAGCAAAGGACCAAAGAGAAAAAAATAACAAGTACAAGGGTGTTTTAAAAAAAACTAATTTAATATTGTGAAATTAATTTAATGTTATGAAATTACACATTTACTCTTCAAACTTTAAATGTTTCTCATTCAAGCCCTCTTCTTCAACCTTTTCTATTTCACAACCTCTGTCTTCACCTGCACCACTCCGGCGACCCTCAACCCAACGT
>JAYMTK010002740.1:0-13319 GCA_036897405.1 Pelargonium myrrhifolium | reverse complement strand
GTATAAGTGATTTTAAATGAGATGTCCACCTCATGAGTTTTGTTAAATTGCAACTGATATAACTTTATATCAGTTAACTGATATACATTTTACCTCTTTTTTATAACATAATTATATTCATTGTTAAAATTTGTGCTTCAATTTAAATTCTTAAATGTTCTATTGGCCTCATGGAGGAGCCAACAAACAATAAATTCATGGATCAAAACTCAAAATCTTAATTCAGTCAATTCTGTTGCATATACATATTCTCCCTATCCTTCTGTTTTTCATTCTCAAATATGACGCTCGTATCAATTCATGTGATTTTGGTGCATGCGTATGACATGTAGCACGAGAAAGAAAGCACAACGCTTTGATCAAGTGTCTATATATTCGATCTATGAGCATTATGAACCCGCTATTCCTACTTTTTCTTCTTCTTCTTTCAATATTTTGTTTCCATTGTTGTTTTTCATGGATCCATAAATGTTTAAAGCTCATGTGACAATTGTTTGCACACTACAACAATTATTTGTAAGCGACCGAAGATCAAATCATTTTGTTCAACCACAATCAAACTCACTTGACAATTGTTTACTCACTACTAACAATTACTCGTTCGCAGTCCTTTTGCTCAACCACAATCAAACTCACTCGACAGTTGTTTACACACTACTAACAATTATGCGTGCGTGACTCGAGATCAAAATCTTCTACTCAACCAAAAACTCTCCGAACTACTGCTTGCACGTTATTGTATGTTATCCATAAGTGATCCAAGATCAAAACCTTTTGCTTAACCACAATTAAATTCACCCGACAAATGTTTGCACACTTAACAATTATCTGTATGTGACTCAAGATAAAACTCACCCGACAATTGTTTGCAAGCTGTAGGTAACCCAAGATCGAAACCTTTAATTAGCTTGGATACAATCAAAACCTTCCCAAACAGTGATATGATTTGAAGAAAGAATGGCATCATATAGAGGTCACATTTGACAAGACACTAGTTTTGATCACTTGCATCACAACCCTCCCTCATGGAACAAATTAACAGCTGAGATATTCTTGTACAGGAGTCAATTCCTCTATAGCCTATTTGTAGATTGCCACATAGGATGATCCTTTTTGTGACCTAGGTTGGAGGTGGCACTTCCTAGCTAGTGCTCAATCATGTATGATGTTTTGTGCTCTTCTTTTTTCACAAATTTCATGTAATAATATGATGCAAACGAAGATTTAAATGAACAAACGACAAAAGAGACGTCACTGAATTAAACGGGAATTATATACCATCACTTGTAATGTCATTGGAGAAATTGCCTAAGAAGTTGGAATCAACCTTTTTGCTATTTTAGGTTTAGAATTAGAAGATGGTTTTTAAGAGTAAAAAGAAGGAAAAGAAAGATACTCCTTTAATGGGGAGTGTAAATAAATCATTGTCACTTCCAAACCTAAAAGTGATTATAGAAATACTAATTAAACAAGTAATTATGGGTGGAGAATATTAACAAGAGCACACATGACAAAACCCAAATAGGAGAATCAAAAGTAGCCAAATGAGGAAAACAAATAATCATAAGACACAAATCTCAATACAGTGAGTGTGACCCTTGACACATTGATAAGACAATTGCATCTTTCGATTCGGGTTTAATCAGATTCCGGTTGAAAAGACATAATCATAACCCCCTACGTGCAAGATGCGCGGGTCGCCCGACCCATTATGCACATCTTACGTGGGAATCCCGACACAATGATAATAATAACATTGCTACTTTCCACACTAAGGTAGAGCTGACAATTCGAATTTCAATTTAAATTCTAGTTGAAAAGACATAATCCTAATTCATTATGCACGTCTTTCGTGGCAATTCTAATCTGAAAACCAATTGGGTTTATTTTGCTCGACCCGTACCCACGAAAAAAGGCAGGTTGTACTTCGAGTCCAAATTGCCAGCTCTACCCTGAAGTCACAAAGTTGAGTATATGGAACATCTTTCTTGTGTATACAAATGACTCGTGCATCCCACCATGGTGAGATTCTCGTGCACTCAACACGATTTCTCGCAAAAATCCCAAATAATGATTGACACAAACACGAGCCTTACCTTGCAGATATGAACAGTCCACGTCATTGTCATCTTCCTCTGTCCTGCACTTTCTGCAAAAGCTTCAATTATTTACCAAGAACAAAAAAGAGAAAGAGTTGCAAGGTGTTAAAAAGAGAAAGAAGTGTCTGAGAAGAGATTCTTCTTCTTAATATTCCTCTGCCACACCCAGCTATGAAGTGAGAGAGAGAAAGAGATGATTTTTTTACACATCTCTCTCACTTGTGTTTTGTGTATGGTCACATCTGCTTCTTTGTTAAAGGGTTTCTATTGAGTGGGATCAGAATATATATGATTTTTGTTGTCCTTTTTTTTCTTCATGGAATAGGTAGTGATTCTTTTTTTCCCATCACTGTCTCCTATGTTGATAAGAATCCAAACCCTCCTGCACAGTATGGGCTTGCAATTTTGCATTTCAATGCAGTGTGTGTTTGTGCATAAGATTTACATCAGCAGATCAGTAAACAAGCTCTATATGGCATTAGCATAATAGTTTGGTTGTCACTTTTCCCAGCCAAATCAACCAAATGGGTTTGTAAAAAAGTTATTGTACGAACGGTAAAAGCTTAGCTATGAGATTAATCTTACCTAATCCGTCGTTTTCAGACTGGATGGTAAGCAAGTGGTAACACTTGTAAAGCAACAAGCAAGAGCATGCAAAGTGTTCGTTTTTTTATGCTTGTACAAGTATCAAGACAAGAATGCAGGTTAAAAGGTATGTAAGAATTTTTCGTAAAAAGAGATAGTGAGAGAGAGATATGATATTGTTAAACTTGATCTTTAAGCTGATAAGTGGAGGGGTCAACTAGCATATCAAGTGATAACGAACTTTACATCGATACATTAACACTTCACCTCACGTGCAAGTCGAATAACACAACGGGTCCTACACATGGACCGAGATGGGAGGCAAAAAACACAGCTCACTAGGCCCAAACTAAATCAGCACTATACCATGTTAAACTTGACTTCAACACAAAAGCTTAAACTGATAGGTGGAAAGCTCAACTAGGACTTCACATTCTTTCGATGTGGGATAACTTCGGCTTGGCCAAGTAAAACTAGATTTAACTATTGCAGTTTCAACTATCGATTGCACTAATGCATGTCATTCGATTTTTTTATGCTTGTACAAGTATCAAGACAAGAATGTGGTTCGTAAAAGAAAAATAATGAGGTCATTCAGCTTGGCCAGATGTAGGATCGTGTGTAATTTACTTCTTGAATCTAGCAATGTAACAAGGCCAAGTGAAACTAGATTTAACTATTACGCTCCCAACGACCAATAGCACTAATGCATGTAAGAAACATTTAAAGGCAATTAGATTCAGTGACATCAAATAAAGGGACAAGGATGGGAGAGTGATATGATACCATTTGTGCTAAAAGCAGAAGGTAGGATTGCCACATAGAAGAATTAGCTGATTGCTCCGGACCTTCTCGATAAAAATATCCCCTTTTCCCTCATCAGGAATGAGCTCACGAGAATAATCCAAAGCATGAGATGCAATCATACAGAAAATAGCTTTAAGGGTGGCTTTCTTTGAGGCGCTTTTCGCAGATATTCCTCCTCGCAGCATCAATTCTGCTCATCTCCACAAGAATACATTGTATGGTAGAGAGATTGGTGAACGCGGCATCCCAACCATGGGCCAGAGCGCTTTAGCTCTCCTCTCCTGCCAAAATTTATCCATTTAAAACCGAATGAGTCATGATAGTTGTAGCAGCAATAAGCGAACAAGGAAAAGAAAGAACCTAATTGATGACAGTACATATTGTTTCCAACAGTTGCAGTATACAATTTGAAATCAGACCAATGCTTCTGATGCAGCTATACATTACCTGAAGAGCCCATCAATTTCTTCAAGTTCTAGTCATTTTGTTCCCGAACCATTCACTTGGTAGGGTAAGATGCTATGCAATCAACAACATTGGTTTCATGAGACATCTTTGGCCTAGTGGGCCGCACCTGTACAAGTCACGCATTTGATATCTTCAGCAAGTATAATGTTAGACATCAGAGATATTTTTTCGGGTAAACTTCGACCGAGCCTACAACCAAACCCGTAAATGATATCATATGAACATATAATTAGAAACAACTTGCATGGACAAGAACACATTCACAAACTTTACCACAAGCAGTATTGTTGCATATACTTAAAGTTTCATATTAGTGCCACAGAGTCTCAGTTCGACAGTCTACACTTTATCAACTGTTGGCCAAGACAGCAAAAACATAACATGAAAGTTTGATTACCATATACATAATTGACTGTGTACCAAACAGTCTAAACGGACCTTGAAAGTCCGGCTACCATATACATAAAACTGACACCATATTATTGTTATAGTACCAATGATGAGATGAGATGCCATCTCCATGTCAGCATCCGGGAGAAGGAAGTGAACCAATTTCAGGTGTGACTGTCTGTTCACGTCTTTTCTTCAGTAGTTTCAGGTCGACGACAATTACTGCAATGTTGTCAGAACTGCCCGCTAGAAGAGCTTTCTCAAGGACTACTTGAGCAGCATACTGTGCTGGACGGCATGAACTCTCATTTAGAGCTGAGAGCTTTCGTTGGTGTCTCAGTGTTCTGCGAGCTAACACTGCTGCCTCCTCGTTAGACATGACATCCCAGACCCCGTCGCTTGCCAAAATCAAGCATTCATCTTTTTCACTCCTGGTCATGAAAGTGACTTCAGGAACTGGAACGACCAATGGTTTCAGATTTAGATCACCTGCAGTTTAGACAGATCAAAGAATATTAAATTAATGCAGCTAAAATTAAATAAAGGAAAGTACACAAAATACGGCACATAAAAGGTGATGAATAGGATGGTGAATTTGAGAACAATTGACTTTAAATTACCACCGCCAGATTCATTGCCTAACTTTAAGCAATCGCATACAAATGTAAAAGTCAAGTTTCTACAGTCGTATTATCATTTTATTCTTCCCATGATAACTACTATTGAACAGAACCAAGTGCACATAATAGGCAGTTGAAACGATATCTTACTACTGTAACGGTCCGATTGGATTATTGGATTTGATTTGAAATCCTGTATTTGAGCCAAATCCAATGTTTGGATGCAAAAGAATATAGGATCTGGATTTGGCTCAAATCCAATAGAATTCAAGAATGATAACTCTTACCTTGTAAAATTCTATGGTTTCCCAAACATTATATATGTATTTGAAATACACAATTTCAAATCATATTCAAGAATCCAAACACAACCCAAATGTAGAAAATTAGACTGCACCCTGCATTTGTGTTCATGGCCAGTACACCCAAGGACGTGCAAGTGACCAACCTACAAACTAAGTATAAAGATGCATAGGGAAAAATTCTACTTAACCTTGAACAGAGCATTTTATCCTAGTACAATGGAAATCCAATTGGCATCTAACTGTAGCTATGAAATTATCCTGGCATGCTTCCATCATATATGGTCATAGATATGAATGCAGGTACTAGAAATATCAAATTCTTTTCCAAGAGAAGTTCCAAGGAAAATGATACATAGGGGACATATTACTTTACCCAGAATCAAGGAAAAGGGTTTAATGCAACCTTAATTTTTGGTTTATCAAGAAAACCAAGTGTATAAGAAAAACATCTTATTGCTTTCCTGGAAAGACCAAGTAGCAACCCTACAAAATTGGTAAGAAAAACAGTGGAAGTCCTAATCAGAATGCAGTAATGCACCCTATTGCATCCATATCCCAGCATCCCACGGCTCACCGAAGCTCAGAGAAAGATAAAAGATGTTGGCACACACGGATTGCATACAGTGTGACTATCCATGACTGTACTATGTGAAAATGCCCCCAGCGTTGCTCAAGTTCGAAAATAGTATAGAGAAAATACAATTGAACATTTTATGGAAACATAAGATAGTGCATTAAAAGGTTAGCAATTTACTAACATGAAAATTAAAATAAAACCTACAAAAAAAAAATAATGCTATATCTAAAATGCATACAAGTAGCTATAGAAGAAACAAACCTATTGCTCTTGTCATCGCAAGAACACCGTCTACCCTTAGACAACCCACTGATAGAACTTTGCCTCCTGCATCACAGATCCTCTCTGCCTCATCTTTTCTATTTAGCTGCAAAAGAGCCAAAAAGTTTTTTAATGGTTAAACATGTAAATCAATGTCAACACTGCATATGAATGGACCAATGCATTGCATGTCTAGTTTATGCATATTGTAACATGCTGATTAGACAAAAGGTAAGAGAAGTAATGGAACTAGTGGTTCCGAACCACCATCCAATATGAGATACAACAATCCGTCCCCGACAATATAATGTCCATGAAAAATTAAAATACAAGAGCAAAAGAAACACAAAAGTCCAAGCACATTCAGCCACTAGAAATAACTTTTCACAGGATATGAGATTAAGTTACCACAACTTTAGCATGGATTGGAAAGAAACACAAGCTTCACTTGAGAAGTTATAGTTTGAGCCATGTTTACACAAGTCTTTTCAAAAGTGATATAATTCTATGGACTAAAAATAGTTAAGGATCTTCAGCATGGCTACTTAAATCAGAATTCTACTCAGACAGAACAAAGTATCAAATGAAATTAATGCTTAGCAAAGACTTAGAAAAATTCCTAAACATTTCCATTTAAGCTCTCAATTTCCCATATTGGTCTAAAAACTAATTAATCAATCAAATCTACAGATATTTTAAAGGGTGGATTCTTAGTTTCTACAAAATAATGATGACGAAAGAGCAAGAGTTAAAAGTTAAAACATAATTCAAACATCAATTAAGTGCTCTTGGACTCTCAAATGCAAAATGGGGAGTGCAGAAATAGTATTGGGGACACACCTTATGGTCAATGGTCAAGGGGATTGCTTGAGTCCCACGACAGAGCACAGCCCTAGAATCACCGCAATTGGCAATAATGATCTGGCAGGCTGAAAGAACCACCACCAAAGCTGTTGACCCAACTGAGGGTGGTAGAGCATCATCACAAACAACACTATCTGCCATCGCATAAGCCCTAGATAAGGCAACTTCCCACCTTCGACTCCATTCCTCTTCACGACCTCTCTCCCACTCTTTTGCAACCATCTCATGGAGCCATTTTGCACAGTAGTGACTCACCTGAAAAACGGCCAACATAACAAGTCCCGTTAAGTTTCAAAAAGTTTCTATACGCATTTAATTATTATAAGTAGCATTGGCGTGGTTTTGAACACGTGGTATCAAGTGATGAACTCCGGATAAGCTCTATTACGTAGCCAATCTTTGTCCGTAGTTGGCGTGTCAGATTATTAAATACACACTTGTTTCCACTGATGACAGACACCAGTACCGAGACTTGTAAAACAATCCAAAAGCCCATGTATATACTTTTAACTTGGGCCCGAGAACAAGGAGCTGTGCCTTGCACATGTGAACAACTATAAACTAGTATAATTATAAAAAACAGTGTAATAAGTGGATAAAATTAGGCCAAAGGTAGACATCACCTAGAATGCTATCTTTGACCACATTTGCTTCATTCATTAAGAGCTCAGCATCTCAAAAGCCCAAATACTTAAGCTCGCCTTCTCCGTATATCTAACCATCCAACTCTTAATTACTATGGACGTACTAACTTTCCAAATGTTTACCTTCCCAACCTACAACAACTACGCTAAAAGCTTCATGCCTACTCTCATCAATCATCATACATAACGTTTAAATTGACACTCAGACTATCATGAAGGACATAGGGAGCAATATACCAAGAGAAAAATTCATAGTTCAAATTTCAAGCAGCCAAAAAAGGAAACACGTATAGATGACAATTTGCACTTTAGGCTATGTATCCACTAAAACAGAGATTTAAAATGTCGCACATAAAACTGTACCAGGATTAATTAATATGAAGAAGTACGTTTAGAATTCACAAACACAAAAACAAAACAAGCAGACAAAAAAACAAATTCTCAAAGCCTTGGCATATCTTGAATGAGAATTCTACCACTGACATAAGAAGATGTTGCTCTAGATATATTGGTCAAGGCATATTTAAGCACCAAAACACGGTAGATGACTACAGAAAAGGTGAAAGGGAGTACCTAATCTTGTTAGAACTATGAACTCTTGGTAATGTTCTGATTGGCTTGCCGTCATGGACTATTATTTTGTATGGGAGGATTGGAAAAGGAACATTAGATTTGCAAATACGAAACTTCAGTGCAGTTTGGTGACGAGAAGAAGACCATCTACAAAACTAGAGTGCCTCCCATTGTCAATTATGAAGAGATGGAATGAAATTTCAAGGAAAGGAACCTATTGATTATCAAGATCTTTGTTGTGATTCTATGACTCTGCAACAAGAATCCGGGAATCACTGAGTCTATTGAGAAATTTGATGAGCTTCAAGCCAGTGTGCAATTTACGGTACAACCGTACAAGCATTAGGACTACATAGGTTTTTTTAAAAGAAAATTGAATGGTTACTTTTATTGGATACTAAGGCAGATTCCTTTGCGAGGAAAGAATCAATTTAAGAAAGTTTTAATGAGTGGAAATTTCTTTTTTTCATTCTGAGTTATGTGTGTTCAAATATCCCTCGTCATCTGTACCTCAAATTTGCTTCTCCATATCTATCTATTATTTGCTAATTGGTTTTTCTGCCCTCTTTCGTAAATGTAATCTATATTCCATGAATCCATTAAGAATATCTAAACCGCAATAAATAAAAAATTAAAACTTCAAAGATAACATTCCCCATGACCCCAATGTAACAGTCTGCAACCTCCTATAAAGTACAAGAAGAACAAACTGAGAAGGCAGAAAAGATAATGTCATATAAATGGCATTAAAAGACCAGCGTAGTTTGAATTGATAACATTCTAAAAAATCATTTCAAACAGAGTACCTGACTCTATAATCAATATTACTCCCTGTAACCTAATTTACACTCTTAGTATACGTGATTATGAAGAAAAGTACCCAACATTCAATACGACGTTAATGAACCTTCCTTCATAAACTCTGTCAAAGACGAATGACAATACTTCAGCGACTACTTCCCATGAATTCGCACAACTAGTTGTGCATGTTTTCAACCCCAACAATCACAATTTCCCATTTACGAACATTAAATTTGTATCTTCCATATCCTCCTCCTTCAAAAGCCTCCCGAACTTTCAGCACAAAGACACGTACTCAACCAATAGTCACTGAATTAGGGATTCCCAGCACGAAACCAATTGATGACTGTTATCAGATCACAACAAAAACGCTTGCATTGTGTCCCTTGTCCGAAGATTTTCCTCGGATCACATTCATCAAATCACACTCAAGCAATTGCAGTTGTTAGCATTATAAGATCGCAAAACATATATAGTTTTCATAATCTAATCTCTTTCCCTCTCCTTTTTTCTTCTCCAAATTAACTAACTACCAATACAATCTGTTCTGCCAAAGAATTATCAGTAACATATATTTATCAAGAGAACACAACAAGCCACATTCATCAAATCACACTCGTGCAATTGCCATTGTTAGCATTATAAGATCGCAAAACATATATAGTTTTCAGTATCTAATCTCTCTCCCTGTCCTTTTTTCTTCTCCAAAGTAACTAACTAGCAATACAATCTGGTCTGCCAAAGAATTATCAGTAACATATATTCATCAACAGAACACAACAAGCCACATTCATCAAATCATACTCATGCAACTGCAATCAGTAACCTATATTCATCAAGAAAATGCAACAATCACATTTGTAGTAGTAAACCACTAAATCAAACCCTGAAACTCCAACTAAAATGCGTTTGCTCACACTACGAAGCACCGGTACTCCAATTTGAGCTGAGTACCGGCACATGATACGAATCCGGAAATCCGATACCAATGCGTACCTGTTACATACCGATTCACCGATGAATCGGCTACCGACTCCGGTACGCGACGGCGCATCTTCCCGCCAAAACCTTGCCGGTAAAGCTTAGTGCCTCTCTTTTACTATCAGGGCATTTTCGTGAACTTGATCGTGCGAGCAACGTAGGATTTGAGATGGATTCGAAATCTAGCAGAGGTAGGAGACGGAGGATCTCGGAGTTGCGAAAGAGACGAAGAGGCGGTTTCTGTACGGCGAAGGGTATTTTCGGTATTTCAAGTGTGATACAAATTGGAGAGAGGCATTTTTATGGGTTCGCAATTTTAAATTGAATCGGACAAATTCATACATTTTACTCTAGGTGAAAAGTTGAAATATACATTAATTCCCGACGATTTCAAATCAAATCTTTTTGATTAGGAGAAATTCCAACTCGAAACAGATCACTCTCTCTTTCGTCTTACATTGTTGTTGGAATATCATAAGTAACTTTAGGACAAGGTTTATGATCGATATGTAGTATCTATAAAGTTATCTAGTCGAAACAATTTAATCAGAATTGGTCATTTGAGTATCGAGTTGAAAATGTTTTATCAAACTTGACGTGAAACATGTGCAAGTTTCAAGTTATATATGTAAAATGTACGGGTTCATTTTTTTTTTTCTTCAATCCGGCCCAAAATATGATCATGTTTGGATACATTTTTCAGCTCTAGTTTTCGGTAAGCAACTATGGCTTCCTTCGACCAAAGCTAGCATTTTGGAACACAACCCGCGGCCACCACACCTAACCCAAAATTTTGCATACTAATTTTTGGGTTGAGTCGAGTTTATGGCGAAGAAAGCACAAGTTGGAATATACAAATTCACACATTTTTCACGTGAAACCTGAATTCTTTTGGGTTATGTTCGGGTCTAGCACCTTCAAGTAAAGAAGAGGGAAAAATGATGGAATTAGTGCATGTCCTATCCGCAAAGTTTAGGTTTAGTCCCTGAACTTTCAAACGTTTGGAATCAATCCAAATGTCGTACAAGTGTTTGAGTTTAGTCCAAAGTAGTCCCGAAAGTTTATGGAATAAGGACACGCCGTCAAAATCACAGACGGAATCAATCAAATTTAACTGAAGCATGTCCTTAAATTTGACAAATTTCGTCCACAAAATTAACTGTGCGTCCTTATTTCACACACTTTCGGAACTACTTTGAACTAAACTCGTACACTTTCACGACCTTTGCACTAATTCGAAACGTTTGAAACTTCATATACTAAACCCAAACTTTGTGGATAGTAGTGTGGGCTTAATTGCAAGTATGTAATGGGCCCACTAGCTATCACAATAAGCCATATTACTAATGGGCCTTCACAATAGGCCCATAAAGTTTCATACTCCTTTATTTGGGCCTAGTAACTGGGCTCTATGATGATTCTCATGAAAAACCCAATGTCCACGCGTCACCACAAAGGTTCTCCACGTGTCATATCTGACGGTCCTTAACCGCCCTCTTCTTGATGACCTCTAGTGGGCCCCACAGACCAGAAATAGATGAGGAAAATCGAAGTATACGTGGAAAAAAGGGAAGCCAATAAAGAGACAAAAGACCGTTTACTTAAATTGTCTTGACTACAAGGACACGTGGCAAGATCATGCTTCTTTGTTATCAAGAGAAGGTGACAGGTCGGTATTGCAAGAGCCACGTGTCACGCACAATTTTGAAACGGTTTGCTACTTACAAGGAAAAATCTCAAGAAACAGCAAACGAAAAGGTTGACAATGTGTTCAATAAAACAAAAATGATTCGACCTTGAAAATTGGCAAAAAGTAATGGAAAATGACACTCAAGGGCAAAAAGGTAATTTATGAATAGTTTCGATTCGATCTAATATAGAACTGACAAAATGAACTCGTACTTGCAGTAGCCAATCTTTAAAATATCGGGTTTGGGTTGATTTTCAATTCTTAAAAAACGGGTCGACCTGATCTACCCAAAGACCATGTAGGATCGGGTTAGGGTGTTTTCAACCTGAAACATACTTTTTGTCACTTCTAATCTAATATGTAATTGTACTGTCAAATTAAGTTTACATGGAAAATAATTTATAATCGTATGGTTACGTGACATTATTTAAGTTAAATAAATCTACAAATTAATTTATTTTATTTTTTTTCAAAAAAAATTGTATAACGAGAATTCAAATTGAAAAAACTTAGCGTGACAACAGCATTTCAAATCAATCACACATTGAATTTGGTTAACTTAATCGTCAAGTGAACAAAAACTGTCAAGAAGAAGTTGTCACGTTAGTTTAATTGACACACTTACATACGTATTCGGCTTTCTCATTTCACTAAACATTTATTTTAAATAAAAATATTTATAAATTTGTATGTACAATTAATGTTATTAAACATACTCTAATATATGTTGAGACATAGTTTCAATAAATATTGTAATTTGAGTATATCAGTATTATGTATTTTGAAATGACCATTTGTTTTTAGTGCGAAATACTGACCGAAAAATCAGGAGTCTTATGTCACATTTTGACTTTCTTTCATTACTTTATTGCTTCAAATATACACATCAAAAAATGCATCTCATTATAACAATATAAAAAAGGCCTATGAAGTCATCAAGAGAAAATGATAGTGATAGTTCCATTTTATTATAATCAATAAAATCATAAATCATAAGAAACTTGTAGAATGCAGTTAATTAGAACAATGCTTTCTTGCATTATGTAAACATAAAATGAAATTCAAGAACAATATAATAAATAAAAACCACAATGAAGAAGTCCCTTAAAAAAAAGAACAAACAAAAAAAAACCAATGAAGTCATCAAAACAAAGCACAAATACACAGAGATAGTGATATATATAGTTTCATTTCATGAAGCCATCAAAACAAAGAACAACAACACCAATTAAAATACACTTAATTAGTGCAAAATGAAGGGAAAAACTTATATTATGTATGACCATAAAATGAAACCCAAGAAAATATATTATAAAAAATAAAAAACAAGAAGTCATCAAAAAAAACAAGAACACTAATGAAAATGTATTTAATTAGTGCAAAATGAAGGAAAATATTATTTGACCATACTGTGAACTTTCAACAGTAATATAACAAACAAACAAAAACCCATGGAATCATCAAAACAAATAACAAAAATTACTAATATATAGTCTATTAATATGAACATCAGTTGACAGATATAACTTTATATCAGGTTCACTAATAAGGTGATGACACCTCATTTAAAATCACGAATCTGAACGGGTCGCTCCGCTCCCACAAATTCACTTGGGTGGATATAAGTGAAATTTAATGAGGTGTCATCACTTCA
>JAYMTK010002739.1:0-13319 GCA_036897405.1 Pelargonium myrrhifolium | reverse complement strand
TATATATATATATATGATGGATAAGCATGAAGCTTTAAACAAATAGAAGTGAGTGGTAGTTATATTGTGTTAGTGGGTGATAACCATATATTAGATTGGTTATTAATGGAGCTCAATAACCGTGTATATCTGTGTTTAGAAAAACTGTCAATATTTATAATAAAAAGCTGATTTAATTATAGAGATTTTTTAAAGGATTATAACTAATAAAATAATAAAAAAATATTCTAAATTATGAGGTTAAGACACGTGCACAGTGGAGGTGCAGGTTTATATATATTAATAGATAATAGATTTTTGGTAATGGATTATTTGAGTCCATTTATTTAGAATGACATTAAAATTGTCGATTTAGGCCATGGAAAACAAGTACGGGGCTACTATTGTTGCCCATAAACGAGCACGCGCAAAATCACCATAGAACTCGATTCTCGAAGATATAGACGGGATATCGGAAGAGGAGATGATGGATGTGGAGGACCGAAAAATTTCGGGTTTGAATACTCGAGAGGGGGAGTGATCCTTCTCCGGTTGGATCCGGTCTTGGGACCAGATTAGCTGTCACAAAACCCAAGAGGTGCCGTTCGCAAACACTCATTTAGAGATGAATGTTTAGTTCTTATGGGCCAATTTAAGGGGGTGGGGTCCTAGCAAAAAAGTTTGTGGTGACAATACTAGTGTTGACCTTAAACAAACTTGAGTTATAGTTAGAATTAGACTTGTTAGTTTGCTTGGTATTTTAGTCGAATACTAGACCGAATTAATGTAATTTTATTGTATCTTTTTCTTTTTTCATTTATGAAGTTGACATCTTGTGCGCCATTTATCGATTTTGAGACACAACAGTGCGTCGATGCCTAAGTGGTGTTCAAACTTCAAACCATTTGCCCCACGAGAATGGTGAAACTTTTTTCTTTATTTTTTTTAACAATATAATGATGGTCTTTATTAATCAAAACTCAACTAAGTCGATCAAAAAAGAAAAGAAATCAAAGCTCCTAAACATACAAAGAACTATTTCTTTTTTTATACAAAAAGTATTACTGTACCTAATACAAAACCAAAAGGACACACGTTTGATATCCATGAACATATACTTACATACTTGAGGTGGCAAAAAGTAGGGTCGAGTCAGGTTCGGGTCGGGTAGGATCGAGTTAGAGTCAAGCAGCGGGTTTTAGACTTAAAATAACGGGTATATCCAACCTGACTTTAAAATTTCACACTATCACCCGACCCGATTTTTCTAGGGTTGAAAAAAATAAAACCCGAACCTGAAATTTTTAAGGTCGGGTGGCAGGTACTCACGGGTACGGGTCCATTTTGTCGGCTCTATTACATACTTAAAGCACTAACTAACATCTCCACTTTAGTCCGACTTACATCACCCTCACCTTACTTCCCCCGAACCCGAGAAGGGCGAGCAACCCTGAATCCCACCGTCCCGGATTACTCCTTTTGGATGTGATGAAGATTATGCATTAAAGGAAGGTAAATTAAAATCTTAAATTAATCCAAAAATATATTTGGATAACATATTACAAAAACAATCAAAGATACTCCATACGACGTCGTTTGACCAGAGTCGTCACCAATTCTGAAGCCTCTCGCAACAAAATCACTGTCGCGTCGCCTGTTCTCTTCTCTCTCGTCTCCTCAGATTCTCGTTAGATCCTCTGCAACTGTTCTGATCATCGACCATTAACTCTTCGGTGCTTCAAAAGGTAACTATATTTACTGTCCCAGCTTTTCAAATTTCTAAATTTCTTGTTTTTTAGATTCGTATTATCGATTTCTGTTAGTGGGTTAATAGGGTTGTAGAGGTGACTAAGAACATGCAATTAGGTTGGATTTCGACATTTTGTGCTAGATCAGATCGACCCATTATTGGGTTATGTGGAAATCTTTATAAATTTATGATCTTTTTTAGTAAGAGGGCTGTTTGGCAGAAAGGAAATTTTTTGTCAGTGACCTAATTTATATTGATTTTAGGCAAACCCAATTGTTATTTGATTTTGTCAGTAACCTAATTTATATTGATTTAGGCAAACCCAATTGTTATTTGAAGCTGCTTTTGCAAATGAGAGATTGCATTTTGTTTGCTGGGAAGAAGTGGTTGTGGTTTAATTGGCATTTTTTGAGTAAAAAAATGATTTGTATGTTGTTCTTTCTCATTTGTTAATTGTTATAGATGTCACATGGAGTTGGATATGAGTTATAAGCTTTTGCGGGTATAGGTTTTATAATTGGAAGTGCCATTGTAGCTTACAATTTGGTTTTACCGTTAGTTTTTAACGTCTTTAGCATTGGTTTATGTGGAAATCTGTAACCCAATTGTTATTTAAAGTTGCGTTTGCAAATGATTGATAGATTGCATTTTGTTTGTTTGTTTGTTTGTTGAGAAGTGGTTGTGGTTTCATTGGCATTTGTTGAGAAAAAAGAGTATTTTTAGAGAAAAAAGAGTATTTTTTACTGTAATTTCTCATTTATATTTACAGTTTTGATGTCACTTGGAGGTGGATATGAGTTTAAGCTTTTGCGAGTATGGGTTTTATATAAATGGAAGTGCAATTACTTATGATTTGGTTGTGCTATTGGTTTTTGATGTCTTATAATGAAGCTGTTGGTCTGGCAATTGGTTTTAGTACTCGAAATCAAGGAGTGGTGTGTTGTAGCTTACACACTGCTTATTGGTGCCGGGATTTGGGTTTTGGTCCATAATCAACGAAGTTTGTCGGATTAAGTAACTTGATATCAGAATAGCCTGTTGAATGTATACGGTTTCATTCAATTATCTAAGGAGTATAAATTGCTGAATACCTTATGTGTTGCCTTTGCTATTTTATTTTGATCTGTTATACGGGTAAGAGGGTTAGAGGCGACGTGATAAAGCACGTGCCCTTATTGTGAAATTTATTCCAACGCAGGTTCGTGCTGGCTGTACCTTGAATTTCAGGAACTCTGGTATGCAAGCAGTGAGCCGGATATCATATCGTCATTGTGATTCCTTTCAAGCATCATGGTAAATCTCATGTTTTTGTGTGTACAGAAACTGAAAACTATATTTCGAATTGTGTTTTTTTTTTTGCTTTGTTCATGTTCATTTCTTCTGATTTATGTGTTGAAAAATTAGTAAGTTTTGTACTTGCATCTTCAAGCCACATAGATTTTGCTCGTCGCATGTACAAATCTAAAGCTATTGTTATAATACATGCTTTTGTCGAAAACCAAAGTGAATTCATTACATAGTTTTCTTGCACTTGTTGTATCATTCAATCATTGGGTGCAATGGCAATGCAGGACTCTAATGGTTTCATGGATGAGAAGAGCGAGAGCAGACTCTACGTCGGTAACCTCGATTTGAGAATAACAGAGTAAGTGGAATCTTCTGGAATTGGGTTTGTTCTCTCCAAGTACGTACATTTGCTGTCTCACAAAAAGCTCCTCTTTTTATTAGGGCTACTTTGATTAAAATGTTCTCCCCGTACGGAAAGATTGTATCCGAGGACTTCCTATGGCACACTCGTGGCCCGAAGCGCGGAGAGCCACGGGGCTTTGCTTTTATCCAGTATAATACCAAAGAGGTAAGTTTGCGTGATTTCAGGGAATAAGTAACAAACTAGTCTTTGTACTATCAGGATGGAAACAAATTAATCTTTCTACTATCTAATACTGAACCAAAACGGTCGCTACCATTAGTTGATTGTCAATTGACCGTCAAAAAATGAAAAAAAATGGTTAAAATCTACTTATAAAAAGCTGACATGTAGCAATTAAACTTTTTTATCTGTTTTGAAATGCCACGTAAGCACTAACCAAACAATTTTTGAATCTTTAATTTGTTTCTTACTTTCTTGACCTTTGTAAGTAGTTCAATGTATTGTTGTACGTAGAATAGATTGTGGTACCACCCGAGGGCTTTCTCTAAGTCCTCGGAATTAGATGGTTCCGAAAAGAATGTTTATTCAAACATTAGACGGTTGTGTATTAGCCGACGATATTTATACGGGTCCGCGAACCGCGATGCATTGCCTTGTCAATCAGCTCATAATCTTCCAAACACTCTCAATATCTATTTGAACTCCCTTTACTTGTAGTTGTACATCTTGGATTTGTCGATTATGTTATGGTCGGAGTCCTACTCACAATGACTTGGTCGAATTAGTACCTTGAACGGTTATTTAATGGTCAACTAACGATACATACCATTTTGGTTCTTTTTTTTGGGATAACATGCGACTAAATTGATCTATTTTGAAGCACGTGCACAAATTTGGTTCACTCATGATAGTACGAGGACAATTTTGGCATTTTCTCTCTCTCCGTGATTTAAGCAAACCTCTGATTTCCACAATTAAAGTGAGTATGCAGGAAGCGAAATTGGCCAAGGAGAAGATGCATGGAAGATTAGCTTGCGGACGCCCGTTGGTTGTTCGACTCGCTAGCGAGAAGTACTTGGCAGAAACATCGGATAATTCTTCCAAGGCAGCGGGGGAGGCGAACAAGACAAGTGTCAACAACAGCTCTTCAGGGCATATGAACCGGAACACTAAAATTGCTGCTATAAAGAACAAACTCAAGGCCTTAGAGGAAGAGACCGGATGTGCCAAGAAGCAAAAGCGAACTGACTGATAGCTTCGCTTGCAACGGTACTACTTCTGACCACACATCTAAAAGACAATAGAGAGTACGATAGTTAAAAACAAAATTGTTAATCGAATCATCCCATATTGCACTTGTTTTTTGGGTTCTTGTGGGTTATTGATATCAACCCTTCGACACAATCCCACAACTCTAACTACGTGCAGAAGTTAATTTAGTTCGATTCTGATTCTCTTAAATTGTACTGATTATCGAATTCGTTCAATCTACTTGTGAAATAGTCTGACAATTATCTTTCTTTTTACGGAAGAATTCTTTCTCGCTCTGCTTTGAATTTAGGTAGCATTTGGATTAAAGATTTTGTAATGGGAATGAGAAAGAAAATTCTAATTTTCTATGCTAAAGCTATTCTCGGGACCAAAAAATTCTTAGTCAAACATGAACAACGAGAATATCATTCTCATTTTGATTCTTGATTCTCATTCCCGAACAAAACTCTATTCCAAACGCTACATAGTTATTCTTTTAGGACATAGCTATTCAAGATTTCGTGTCTCATTTCATATAGAGCCGACAATTTGTGCATGCCGTGTTCATGTAACGTGTGCTACACGAACATGACACGTTTATGAACACGAACACGAACACGACACGTTTAACACTGTAACTGATGATTATTTACTGACAAGTAGGTCATTCCCATTGACACTAGATCATGATTAAAGTGACCAATTTGACTGAAAACTTGTCAAAAAAAGGTCAGGTGGGTCAGTGCTTCAAAAGGCTTATCAGAAATATATGAGAGGTTGGGTTCAATCTCTTTCCTTTTGGACTTTATTAATTAATTGTGTCATATAAAGAATCTTTAATGCTTCCCACTTGAATGTTGTTGGTATGTTTTCATGTAAACTTTTAAGCTGATGTTGAGATTGGTATGATTGTCAATACAAAAAGTGAGTTCATGCAAAAATTTATTTTGCAAGTTATAGTAGGGTACATCTGTCAATTCGAGTTTCGAGCTTGCTTCGGGTGCTCGAGTTGAGTTAGAATTTATAATTTGGATCCGAAATGTGGACATATGGAATTCAATGTAATTAAAAACCAGGTTTGCTACCGCTTAAGGAAGGTCTCGGGTTCGATACCTTGTGTACGCAGAAAATTCCGTTGGGAGACACCCACCGCTGCTAGGTGCGTGACTTGGGTCGAATCTAGACGTAGTCGGGGCAGAGCTCCGGTGAGACAGATGGGCGACCAAAAAAAAAAAAACCCGGTCTGATAACAATTATCATCAGGGCAAGTGGCTTAAGGTGCTTATCCTTTAGAGGTCTTAGGTTCGAATCTCGGTTGTTACGTTTGCTTATAAAAAAATCCGGTATGATTCGATCGGTTTTTTTGGTATCGGATCGATTCAGATTCATTCTATATAAATATAGAACCGATGGAAGGGACAAATCCGAACATTTTAGACTAATACTTGAAATCTGATCCAAACCCGTTATGGATCTAATTCATATCACTCTTTATTAATCTGAATCCGAACAAATCCGACTTGAAATCTGTTCTAACTTCCAACTCTATGATATGGTTGAGCAAGGCAACGTCATTGCTGGTCTCATGTGTTGTTTTTGGTCAACAAAATAAGTCAACAACACTCCATTGTTTCACATATATTGTTTGTTTCTCTTCCTCAACCCCACACACACTCACATGTCAAAATTCAAATGTAAACAAGTCCCTTTTTTTCAAGTGTTTTCAGCTTCAAAATTATTGTATGCAAAGACTTTTAAAATAATAAAAAACATGGTATTTTACGCGCCGTGCCGGATGTAAATTGTCACTTTATTTTGTACATAATTCGAGGTTAAATTAGACAAATAAAATGTCAAACAAGTCGAACGTTACGTGTAATTTTTTCTAAAATTGCAAAAAGAAGATACAAATCCTAGAAACTAGTTTATGCAATGTTCTAAAATAGTTAATAATTTGGTGCCAACCCTAAAATGAAGCCTTATAGACATTGACTAGAAAAAGGAGATGGTATGGTGTGTGGTTTTAAAACAAGTGCAAATAAACAGCAGAGCTGACAAATGGGTTGACGGTTTTCTGTTATCTTGATTAGAGAGGATAATTCGTGTTATAATACGATATATGACATAAAATTAGCGTGTTTAAGTTCACATATTTAATATTTTATAATTTTGTAGTGTTTGAGTCGGACTTTCAAAACAAGCAGCACCAAGTTACAATATTCTTGGCCGGATCAATTACAGCTGACAATGCGGATCCGAATTTACGAACATCTGAAATTCAACCAAACTTGAATTTTGATTCAACTCAAAAGTTTTCAAGATCAAATACAGATTACTTTCTATCGATTTAAATCGAACACATTTAATCTGAAATCCAAACTGTCGCGTTTACGTTCCGTGATGGCCCACAGGGGTACATTTGACATATTGCGACCATTTATTGTAACTTGTAAGTCATCAATGACGTAGAGAATCTATGTTTGTATCCAGACAGCAACTAAACAGTCCATTCCACTCTTTTTTCGTGGACCCATTTTTCTTTCACCATGAAAAATAATGTCTCCACGCGTCACGGATCAAAATTTTAGTTAGAATTGAAATTAACTAATTATTATATTTAATTAAAATAAAATATATTGAAAATGAGCAAGTCGACTCAGATCGGTCCGAATCCATTTAGTCCAAATTTGGACAACAATAACTAATTTATTATGCGAATATTATTAGAAATTCATGCCTTATCAAACACTACAAAAACAATCAGTTTCAGCGGCAGTAAATCTCATTGGTTCCCGCAAAAGGCGTTTCAAATGTAAATGATGGTCATACACATCATTGGGTTGTCACACGTAGAAACCCAATATATAGATGCTTTGTTTTTTTTTTTGTGTGACAAGTTTCCCGTCGTAAATGCCGTGCAGTTGCTAGCATCTGTGACAAGTTATTTGACGACTGCTTGTTTTAGGCTTTGGCGAAGGAAATGGATTGTCGAAAAAAGTAAGATTTCTTGTAGTGCAACTTTCTGAAAAAAGAACAGTTATTTTGAAACAAAACAACCGTTAAAAGCAAAACATTTATTTTGAGACGAAATGATGATTAAGAAGTCGACATGCAATAGTAGATTTGAGGAGTACTAAACCAATGTTAGGCTATTGAACAATGTGAAGGAAGCAACCTACATGCATCCCAAGATAAGGTCAAAGCTCTTAATGAGTGTACACAAATCCACATGACAATAAGGCCAAAAAAAACCCACTAACTAGAATGAATTCACATGTGCTATTCCACCACACAACACACATTGTGTACACTCTTGTCTTTTGCCACCTATATAAGCACTTTTCACAAGCTCTTCTCACAACCCAAACCAGCTTTAAGTCCTCAAGAAACTCGTCAAAACCAACAAGAAAACAAAGACCCAAGAAGAAGAGGAAGAGATGGGTGCAAGATCCATGAAAGAAGGTGGTTCTTGGGATGTGGTGAGGTCTATGAGAATTGGTATCAAGCTTTTGGCCACATTGGTGCTTCTTGGGCACATCATGATGTGGATTATGATGCCTACAAGAACATTTCTCCAAGATTGGCTCAATGCCATTCATGCTGTTGTTAGTCCCACCTTCTTTGGGAAGCTTGGTTTGTACTCTCATCTCTAAACAAGTTCTTGTCGCGTCAGTGAAACAGTCTCTCTTTTGTGAAAACAGAGAAAGAAGAGTCTCGTGCGCTGAACTGTTCGTCTGATGTGTGTCTTTTTGTTTGGTCTTTCTCCGGAGCCAATACTCTTATCTACACATTCCCAGTCATGTTCATTGCCACTTTGGGTTGTGTTTACTTGCATCTTGGAAGCAAAACTCAAGAGAGCAACACTAAAAGGTATTTACCCCTATAGATATGCCTTGACTCGTGTGACTAGAGCTGGCAAATGAGCTAACGGGTTCTGACAAAAAAAAAAAATGCAAATATATTTATTGGAACACTTTTCGCCGACCTGGACTTAAAATATTGGGCAAGGTTAGGGCTCATTTTGCTAGCAAAATAGGTCATAGACTAGAATCAGGCCAAACCTGCCTGGATACGTGTTTCTTGCTGGCCCGAACTAGATATTATCAGGTTAGATCAGTGATGACTTGCAAGTCGTTGGCTCATTTGCCAGCTATGCCTGGTGACCAATCTTTTCACTGGAGAGGCTTGCATTTGAAGTAAAATGGTTTCTTTCTGGTCTAATCTGGGTACTGTCAGGTCAAATCAGTAATGACCTGCAAGCTGTTGATTCATTTCTCAGCTCTTTTTTCACGTTTCTCGAAATATTAACAATTTCTTGAATCCATCCTGCAGTGTGCACAAGAACTCGCGCCTCGATTCTTGGAAATGCCCTGCGCTGGTGAAAGGACCTCTAGGGATTGTCTCATGGATAGAGCTCTCACTCCTATCAATGTTTGTGGTTCTATTGGTCTGGTTTTTCTACTCTTTCCACAAGACTCTCTGCAAATGAAGCTCAAGATGCTGCAAGAAAAGGACTCCCATTGTAAGAGAAATGCTCATTTTCTTCAAGATTCTAACAAATACTCCAATGCAAATTATGAAGCTAACAATCTATACAATGGTTTGTTTTTTTTTAGGTGGAAAGTTACTATCACCAACACTGGTTTTGTGTTTGGGCTTGTGGGTCATGTGTGCCTCTCCTTCCTGTTCTTCCCTGTGAGTAGAGGGTCTTCAGTTTTGCACCTATTTGGGCTCACCTCAGAGTCAAGCATCAAGTACCATATATGGCTTGGTCACATGGCTATGGTGGTTTTGAGTGCTCATGGCTTGCTCAGCATTGCAGGATGGGCAGTCACTAATACTATCTCAGAGGTAACACTAATGGGAACTTTTAGGTACACAAATCGTGAAGACTGACTGTGAAAATGTGTAAAACATTCTTTTCACTGCTTAATCACTCTTCTTTCTGATCGTCTAGACATTTTCGCAGTCAGCTTACACTATTTTTATTGTTCTCGTAACTTTGTGTATGCACTTATTTGTTGATTTTGATGTTTTAGACATTTTCACAGTCAGTTGACAATGTTTTCATTGTTCTCGTAACTTTGTGTATGCACTTATTTGTTGTTCACTTCTCGATGTTTTAGACATTTTCACAGTCAGTTTACAATATTTCCATTGTTCTCGTACCTTTGTGCATGCAATTATTTGTTGATCTTGATGTTTTAGACGTTTTCACAGTTAGTTTATACTGTTTTTATTGATCTCATAACTTTGTGTGCATTTATTTGTTGATCTTGACGTTTTAGACATTTCCACAGTCAGCTTACACTGTTTCGTAACTTTGTGTATACACTTATTTGTTGATCTTGATGTTTTAGACATTTTCATAATCAGTTTACACTGTTTTCATTGTTCTCATAATCTTGTGTATACACTTATATGTTGATCTTGTTGTTTTAAACATTTTCACAGTCAGTTTACACTGTTTTCATTGTTCTCATAACCTTGTGTATGCACTTAATTATTTGTTGATCTTGATGTGAGTTACCGTTTTGAATTTGTTGGTCTTGAATAATTTGAATGATTAGGACAAAGTTCGTGTACTGTTGGTGACATCTCTTTTAGTTCCATTCCGATCACACGCTTTCCCCCGAAAATTCAAGTTCTTGATCTTGTTTCTTGCTTCTTGATCTTGCAGATGTTCAAGTGGGACACAATCCACATCTCAAATCTAGCCGGAGAGATCTCATTGTTCGCCGGATTGGTCATGTGGGTCACAAGCTTGCCTTGGATAAGAAGGCACCTTTTCGAGCTCTTCTTCTACACTCACTACCTCTACATTGTCTTCATGGTTTTCTACATCTTCCATGTGGGATTCCCCTATGCTTGCATCACTATAGCCGGGTTCTTCCTCTTCGTTATAGATCGTTACCTTCGATTCTTGCAATCGCAACAGAAGATTCAGCTCGTCTCAACTCGGGTCCTCCCTTGTAATGTCATTGAGCTCAACTTCTCCAAGAGCTCAAGATTGAGTTACAACCCTACAAGCATTTTGTTCATCAATGTCCCAACCATTTCCAAGCTCCAATGGCACCCATTTACCATTAGCTCAAGTAGCAATTTGGATCCTGAGGTTGTGAGTATTGTGATCAAAACTGAGAGGACTTGGACGAACAAGTTGTATAAGAAGTTATCAGAGTCGTCGCCTTTGGATCGCCTTGAGGTCTCCCTCGAAGGACCCTATGGGCCCTCTTCTACCGACTTTTTGAGGTACGTTGTGGGTCTTCTGATAAAACTGCGTACGTAAATGACTATGATGAGAGCCTCGTAATCTAGGGTTTAAGGTTTTGAAACCTAAGACTCTAGTGCCGAAATTAGGGATTTTTTTTCTTTATGAAAAGATATTTCGTTAGGAATATCACTGTCAAAAACTGCTGAATTAGCGAGCAAAATACATTATCTCACAAAGGTGTTTTGCTTGCTATTTGAAGAGTTAGAAGTAGAAAACCGTTAAAGAAACTATGAGAGAGAAAAATAATTCAAATTCCGGCCTAAGAATTTGAACTTTTTTGAAGCATCTGGTGCCAGAATCTTCATAAAAGTGTGAAACTATAATGTGGTTCTATTTAGGAGTTACAAATTTTAAAGCCTCGTGCACTGGCTCGCTCTTAATTATAGTAATGTGTTTTGCTCGTCTTTTCAGGCACGAAATGCTAGTCATGGTGAGTGGAGGAAGTGGCATAACGCCCTACATTTCGATCATTAGGGAGCTTCTCTTCCTAGCCAACAAAACTAATGTTAAACCTCCCCGAATCCTCCTCGTGTCCGCGTTCAAGAAGTCTCAGGATCTCGCAATCCTAGACCTAATCATTCCCGGGTCCCGCACAACCTCATCCTCCTTCGATCTCTCGACCATCGATCTTCAAATCGAAGCCTACGTGACACGAGAAAACGAGCCAATCTCCGAGGACCAAAAACTTGTGCAAACCCTAAGTTTCAAACCGAATTCCCAAGATTCACCACTCTCACCAATTCTTGGCCCGAACAATTGGCTCTGGCTCGGAGTGATCATTGCCTCGTCTTTCGTGTCCTTTCTCGTGCTCGTCGGAGTCTTGACTCAATTCTACATATACCCAACTGACCATGACACCGATGAGAACTTCAACAACACCTCAAGAGCCGCATTTTACATGTTGTTCATATGTGTCTCCATTGTTGTTTCCTCAAGTGGAGCTTTCTTGTGGAACAAGAAACAGAATTCGAAAGAAATGAGCACTTCCTGGTCCTCTAATTCTAGTGAAAAAGAACTAGAAAGCTTCCCTCTCCAGTCTTTCGCCGAATCCACCAACGTACACTATGGTGCAAGGCCGAATTTGAAAAGTAAGACACTCGAGTTCTTGAGTTCTTGCTACTTCGCTGTAAGAAAAATTGCGAGCTGTGACAGAGAATTTTTGAGAAAAAACTTTCATCACATAATTTTGTCATTTGTGACAACATTACGTCACAGATTTTGTGACAGAAATTTATGTCACATATTGCGATATTTCTTATAGTGAGTTTTTTTTTCGAACAAGAAATTTAGGTTATGTTTCTTAACTATGTGTTCGGTTTTTGTGTCGCAGGAATTCTACTAGATATCGAGGAATCTAGCGTTGGGGTTTTCGCTAGCGGTCCAAAGACGTTGAGGCAAGAAGTGGCGAAAATTTGTGCTTCGGGTTTAGCTGACAATTTGCATTTTGAGTCGATAAGCTTCAGCTGGTGAGCTTAATGTTACAGACTGAAAGAACGTGATGCAAAAATTCATTTCAAGGTGTTACATAAAGGATTCTTTGTGTCTTTTTCGTGTAATTTCGTATAGATTAAAACGTAGATACGTCGTAGATTGAGATTATATTAATGTAGATAGAATGATCAATATTTCACTCCATACGTTTTGAATCTTTTCATGTATTTTCCATGTATTTTCGTAAAGATTAGACCGTAGATTGTAATGTAGCTAGAATAATCTTTATTCCTCTCCACATTTTCTTGAATCTAGATTTAATGGCTTTGTCATGCAACACATTTTATTAATAAACTCAATGGTTACAAGTGAAAGATAAATAGACTTTATCCTACACTACTACATGCAACATGGCTTGATAAAGGTACAGTCTCTCCGTGACCCGTGGTGAACACACAGACCACATAGAATAAAACGGTAAAGAAACTGAAGCAACAAAACATCCCAAACAATGGATGAGTGGCCCACCTCAGCGCACCAATACCACCAGTGGTTTCCGAACCACATCGGGATACAAAGGAACAAGATGGATTCAATACCTTTCGGGCACTACGGCACAATGGTCCGGGCATGCCCAACCCGACCCACCTCTAACCGGTCAAATCCGGTTTGGCCCCGCCCATGAACTCCTTGGGGGTCTCATCTCTACCTCCTCATCGGGGTCAAATCACCAATTAACACTTATATACGTCGCAATAAATTTGTGGGCTTGGAGCGTCCGCCTAGATTCATTTCTCCTTGTGTTTTAATTGAAAATCTCAGCTAATAAATTATCATATAACTGTTTTTAAGTTTTTTAACGGGAGGTGATAAATCCACCTTAAAAAAGGTTAAATCCACCTTTTTCTTTTTCGTTTGGACAAATATGCCCCTCATTAAAATTAGAGCTTAAAATAAATTTTTATTCTATTTTAATTACAACT
>JAYMTK010002738.1:0-13319 GCA_036897405.1 Pelargonium myrrhifolium | reverse complement strand
TCCATTTTAAAGTATAGTGACCAAATTGGTCAACTTTTGATAGTACAGTGACCAAATGGGTCTTTATCCCTTTTATTTGATGATCTTCATCAATTTATGTTTTTTTTTTCAAATATAGTTTTGCTTACATAGAAAAGGTTGTTTTAATATTTATTATAATGTCTATAGACATGAGTGTTAGTTATAATGTTTATTTTGGTTATATGAAATATATTTCTTGTGTTAAATTTTTTAGATATTTGGATAGTATTAATTTTTCGAAATAATTATGGATGTGGATACAAATATTATCTGAATTATTATAGATGAACTTTGGTAAGAGTTTTTAAACATCCGCATCGAGAAAAATATTCAAATAATACTTGTATCCGAAATTGTTTGCACACCCCTGTCTATGGGCCGAGAAGATGTATCTGATGCTTTATTTTCTTGTGTTGAGGCAGTGAATGTTTGGATGGAGGGAGTTGGGCTTTGGGAGCTTGATAGTTGGGGTTGTCTTAGTTTCGGACTGGACTGGGGTGGTGAGGAAGAAGCTGAATGGTGGTGAGCTTGGCAAAGCTTTGTATAGCAGATATGCATTGTGGAGGCGGCAGAATCTGGCGATGTGGTAGGGTTTGAAGCTGGCCATATCAACGTTAGATGCTTAGCGAGTGATTGCTGAGGTATAAGAGTAGACAAATAGAGGTGGGGCGGTCAGCAGGAATTGTCCGACGAAGGAGGTGATAAAAATTAACATGGATGGAGCTAGTTTTGGGCAAGGAAGGAGTTGTGGAGTGGGGTAGGTTAGCAACACGTGGTTATTGAGAGCAATGCTCAACATTATCTCAGACCTCAAGTTAGGGTCTGCAGTGAACAATAGTTATGGTTTGATTATTAATAATTTTTTAGTTTTATGTAATGGGTTAGAGAGTATTGATTTCTCTTTTGTTAGGCGATTCGCGAACTCATTTGCTCATTTAATTGTGAGGGGGCACTGGTTCTCTGATCGTGGTCATTGGGGTAGTTCAAATTGCCCTCCGAGTCTCCTCCATGTTCTGAACTCTATTTTTTTTTTTTTTTTTTTTTTTAAATTTTGAGCTCTTATTTGAATTAATGATATTAGTTCTTTTTTCCTTAAAAAAAAAAAAACTGAATCAATAAACTAATGACCAATTTTATGTACTCCATCCGTCCCAAAATGAGTGTCTTGTTTGTGTTGCATTTTTGTCAAAAAGTGAGTGTCCTATTTCTTTTTAAGGAAATTAGTTATAACATCAGTTACCAATAACATTTGTATAATAAGTTAGTTAGTATCCATTGAGTTTGTTAGAACGCAT
The DNA here is from genome assembly GCA_036897405.1 of Pelargonium myrrhifolium. Taxonomy (NCBI): domain Eukaryota; kingdom Viridiplantae; phylum Streptophyta; class Magnoliopsida; order Geraniales; family Geraniaceae; genus Pelargonium; species Pelargonium myrrhifolium. Next base: position 12,003 of record JAYMTK010002738.1, on the reverse strand, counting down.
GTGCATGAGGATACAAGAAGAATTATACCACACTAACTTCTTCTTAATAATTCCCAAAATAGAAAATATAACACTTATTTTATGACAGGGGAGTATCTTATTTTGATTTGAATAAGTTTTCAATTATAACAAAATATTGCACTTACCTAATCGTATACAAGGGTTCAAAATTATTGGCATACATCCGTATACAAATATACGACGCGTCGTTTTAGTACAGTAAACACAAAATTTACGGTGCTCGTAAGTTGCAACAACAACAACATAAAAGCAAGGGTTAATTGTATTTTTAGTACACAACTTATACGCGAAAGCAAATTGGTACCCAATTTTTTATTGTACCAGATTTGATACCCATATTTTTATTTTGTATCAAACATGATATCTACCGTCTATTCAAGCTAATAGAACCATTAACTTTTTGACGTGAAAATTATTTTTATATGTTTTTTTTTTAATTTTCACGTCAGCAAGTTAACGGTTCTGTTAGTTTGAATTGACGGTAGGTACTAAATTTACCAATTTTGGTACAATAAAAAATTGGGTACGAGATTTAGTTTTGTGCATAAAGAATGGGTACTTAAAAAAATACTGTTAACCCTATAAGAAACCAGAAAGTAGCAACCCAGGCCAGAACAGAAGCCTGAGTATGAAAAATCCCCAATTCAATTTTCGCGCGCTTCCGATTCCAGCCTCGGCATTTCCCATTGTGACGCCTACCTGAGCTCACACCTCCAAATTCCGGCTCTGTGCGCTTTTACGGTTTCTATCTCCAAAGCTAGGTGACCTTACCATCTGACTAATCCCGGCGCTTTATTGTTTTGATCTTTATCAACACATTTTCAATTTGCAATTGTCGATTCAGTGTTGTGATTTAATTCTAACTAAATAGTTGAACAGGGAATGCATTGTCTCCCGTGTAGGCTATGTTTGGATGCTGAGAAAAGGGAGGAATGTAGAAAAAATGTTTGTTAACTTACGTTTTTAAGAAGTGAGTTATCAAATGAAATTTATACTGTATTTGATTTTCCATTAGTTTTGCTTTTTTGCAAACTAAATACTGAGTAGATGGGAATTTTTTAATTTCGTCAGTTAAAAGTGAACTGTAGTAAAACCACGAAATGTAAATTATGTAACCCAAACTTCTTTGCTTATCGGTGTTGGGGAATTTGAAATCTCCATCGGACATAATTAAACTGTATGACTGTTGCTCTCAGGTTAAAGATGTGTATGAGTTTCTGGTGTTTGTGTTAATATGTGTTGTGCTAAACCACACTTCACAACTACCAAAGCAAAAGAAAAAAAAAATGATATTACTTTTAGTTTTGTAGCAATGAGAAGAAGTCACCCATCTACTGCCAAACAGTTTTGTTGAGTCTTGTTCCTATTTCTGAAAATCAAATTGTAGCGAACTATCAGTAATTTATTTATTTTTCTTTTGTTTTGTATGTTTCTCCACAATCAAGTGAGCTGTAAAAGGTTTTTATGCTGGCTGCATTTTGTACTTAACATATACACCCCTTTGTAGGTGTTCACAGTCCAATACACTAGCTGAGTAATAATGCTAAACGGTACGTATATAATGAATTTTTTTTTTCACAGGACCAGATTGAAATGTAGTAGATACATTTAACCCCACTGAACCCTTTACCACTTAAGCCATTAACCTTTATAAATATATTGTCAAGGGTGCATGTTTGTTTATAAGTGTGCAATGCTAGTCCCTAGTTAGTTGATCTTCTGGTACCTTATTTGTTCTATATCGGATGTTGATTTTCTCTTTATCTCTTGAGAGCAGTTTGGACCATGAATACCAATGGTGAATCTTCTGATCAAGTTATGGCTAAACTAATTGAGATGGGATTTGAGAATTCTGTTGTCATGGAAGCTATAAAAGAAGTGGGGCCTTCATTGCATGATGCGGTTGATTACATCTTGAATGTTTCTAACAGAAAGAGAAAGGATGCATCAAGTAGCTCTATATGTTCCAAGAGAGATTTTAATGTTGTGGGCAAAAGAGCATTGTCCTCTTTGCGTCCTTTGGGCCAGATGCGGCAGTCTAGCATTGTAGAACTTTTCCAATCCAGTGGGAGATCCAAACGGAGCAGGATTGACGTTATGCCAGATATGCCAGTTTCTAGATCCAAGGAGTTGGCCAGTCCTTTAGAAAAGCATAATAAACCTTTTTCTGCGGCAGCTTGTAACCTCAAAACATTATCAGAACCTTTTCCAGTTGACTGCCCTCAAGAGCTGAACATTGGATCAGAGTGGGAGAAGAAAGTTAACAGCATATTGCAAAGGCATTTTGGTTATTCATCTGTGAAAAACTTCCAAAGGGAAGCCTTGGCTGCTTGGCTAGCTCACCAAGATTGCCTCGTTCTTGCAGCAACAGGATCTGGTATCTCTTGTAGGCTCGTTACTGCTTCATTTATGTAATGAGTGCTAATCATTCTGACTCTATTACCTTTCTGCAGGGAAGTCTTTGTGTTTCCAGATTCCAGCATTATTAACTGGGAAGATTGTGGTTGTAATTTCACCATTAATAAGCTTGATGCATGATCAGTGCTTAAAGCTTGCTAAACACGGGGTATCAGCTTGCTTTCTTGGATCTGGGCAACCTGACAGTAGTGTTGAACAGAAAGCAATGAGAGGCATGTACAGCATAATATATGTTTGCCCCGAGACAGTTTTAAGGCATGTGACCCGGTACAAGTTGACTTCTGCTCCATGAAGGATTCTTGCAAATATTACTGAGAAATGATATTTACTGTTGCAGACTGATAATACCACTTCAGAGGCTTGCTGAAAGTCGAGGGATTGCATTATTTGCTATTGATGAGGCCCATTGTGTTTCTAAGTGGGGCCATGATTTCCGACCTGACTACAGGTCTACCTTCTCCCTTCTGCTAAATGACTGTTCAATATATGCCCTCATTGCTTGTCTTTTGATATGGATCATGAATGAATATTTATCAGATTAATTTAAACAAATGTGTAATAATATAGTTGTAGTGTTACATTGAATAGAAGTGTGGTTCCTTGGTGGTGAATACATAATATGGGCTTCTCCACACATTATCAATTGATTTTGGCTTAGATATCTTAACATGGTGTCAGAGAGCAGGTTCAGTTCCAGCAAAGCCTACATTTTTTGTGTTCTAATTTTCATAGTCCAAGTATTGTCTGGCTTGCATGTGATGGGAGTATGGAAGTAGTCCCGCATCGAGTAGATTTGTGGTTCTCTGTTAGTTTGCAAGTAAAATGTGCCTCCCCACTTATTGTCAATTTGTTGAGTTAGATCTCGTAATGAATATCAGAGCTTAGTATACCTAGCGGCATGCTGAATAGTATCATCGTGCAAATTTTCATGTAGCTCACATGAAGACCAAGTAAGACAAGTTGTAGTTGATCACTTGATCCGATAAATAAATCTGATACCTATGGACTTGATTGGATAAATTTTGATCATTAATTCATTTTCATTTATTTTAAAGTATCTTTTAAATTATCGCTCCTACCTGCCATAATATTTCAAACATATCTCATAGAATTCTCTTGTCTACTGATTACTTCTATTTCTTCTTCTTCTTTTTAATATTCTAATCACAGTATTGTGCTCTTGTTTTATCTTGTCTATCAACTTCGCTCTTAAGTTTGATGCTATGACTTATCACACTTTATTTGACATATGTTTCCTCGTGTTTCAGGAGATTGTCTGTTTTGCGTGAGAGCTTTAGTTCTCACAATTTAAAATTCTTAAAATATGATATTCCGTTGATGGCGTTGACTGCTACTGCTACAACTCATGTACGAGAAGACATTATTGAATCGCTGTGCATGTCGAAAGAGACAAAAATTGTGCTCACCTCATTTTTCCGGTCAAATCTACGGTTTTTAGTAAGTTATTGCATGCATAAAGGAACTTCTTAGTAACTTCTATTGCACTGCCTTTATGTGTTCCAGTGAAATCTTTGATTGCCTCAGTCCTTTCCTTGTATAATATCATTTCTCTGATTGTTGCACCTGTATTTTTAATTTTGGGGTCATAGTTCATTTGCTGCTATCTACAGGTAAAACATAGCAGAACATCTTCACCATCCTGTTATGAGAAGGACTTTCGTGAATTGATAGATGTGTATGCTAGAAAGAAAAAGAGTGAACACAAAGAAATTGGCATCTCAGGAAATTTAGTAGATATGTCTGACCACTATTGCACCTCTGCAAGTAGCATATCTGATGCAGATGGGATGTCTGTAAATGATTGGAATTCTGAGGACGATTATATTGATGGAAAAGATGATGAAGTAAATTCAGGAAAGGATGATGGATCAACTGCTTCAAAGGGCAAAAAATTGTCAGTTGAATATCTGGAAAATGAGGCAGATATATTTCAAAGCGTAGACGATTGGGATGGTACCATTCTCATTATGCTAGAGTATATTTTGTGTCATCCTACATTATCTATTAGCTGTTATTATGTTAGTAACCTGAGGTGGATCTTCATAAATTCTTAAAAGAACTGTTTAGTGACTTTGTTGTTATGTAAACGTATATGTGGGATTTTGGTATTCTTTTTTGCAGTTGCCTGTGGTGAATTTTGTGGACAGTCTCCTGGCCAAGATTGTGATATGTGGGGGTCGTCTGAGACACCAGAGGCACCATTGAAAGAGGAAGAGAGACTAAGGCTTCTACAAAGGCCTTTAGATCTAGGACCAACCATCATATATGTTCCAACTAGGAAGCAAACATTACTCATTGCAAAGTTTCTTTGTCAGTATGGTGTTAAAGCTGCTGCTTATAATGCAGGGGTATGTGTTATAACACAGTTGATACTCCAAGTCAATTTTTTTTTGCATATAGTTTGTCAGGATTGATTGATATGGGGTTATTTAACTCTTTCTGTTCCTCTCTGCCTATTGAAGTACTCCCTTTTCATATTGAAGTAATTTTTTTTATTCAAGCCAGTAAATTTTAGTTTCCTTATCAAATGAAATATTATAATCTCATTAAGGCTGCCATAACAAGTAACCATAGCAAACTGCCAAACTGATTGGGTGCTGAACCCTAGATGCTGCTGCATGCCTGCAACATCAGAAGATGTTCAGATTCATTGGGTGCATGAGCAAGCTGAAACTATTCCAAGTTTAAAGTCATTTTAGTTCTCTTAATATTTTAACCCTTCAGTGTTTCATTTAAAGTATATTTTTACCAGTATTCTTGCTCATATAGTCAATTCTATCTTGCAATATCTCTGCCTCATCTAAAGTTAATCTCTTGTTTGGTCTGGAAGAAGTATATGGTTATATTTATTAATCTATCTTTCTTCTCAGTTGCCTAAATCACGTCTGAGGCAGGTTCACAAGGAATTCCATGAAAGCACCTTAGAGGTATGAATGATGAGGCTCTGTGGAAGATACTTATTGTGAAGGACTCTTTATTGATTAAAACATGTATTATTGTCACCTCTAAAAATTATATAGATTATTAATTTGGAATATGCTAATATCTACTAATTATCCTTGGAACATTGTGACACTGAACATTGCTTTTGTGTCTGGCACTCTAGTGCATAAACTCTATCTAGCACAATATTGGTAACCATTAGTTGAAATGCTAGTAAGGCTTGATCGTTACACTTCATTCATCTTCTATCCCATTTTTTTCTAAAACCTTGTGAGTTGTAAATGTTGTTAGTTCATGTTATCTTATAGTATATATATTCTCCTAGCTCTTCATCAGTTAGTTCGTCCTAAATAATGTTCAGTTTCACAGTTATATGAGGTTTCTATATATATATATTCACTTAGAGAGAGAAATAAAATTTGTCTTTTGTCCGACTTCCGACTTCCGTGTTTCGAGTTTTATTTAACATTTTGTATACCTCAATAAACCAGCTAGACCTTTCCAAAATATGAATTAGCATGTGGATGGACTGTAATTTCACCATAATATTAAGTAACTAATGAATTAGCTTAAAAGCAAAGTAAAAATACGTATGACTTATTTTATAAGGATTCTGCTCAAAATATTGAGAATAAGTGTTCACTGACTTAAATACATACTTGTACAATTCTGGTAGTTGTATCATTCTGCAATGACAATTTAAACTTAAAACAACAAAGTCTTTGCTCCATAGCTTTCAAAAAAAAAAGTCTTTGCTCCATAGATAGACAAATAAATAATTAGAACACCCTTACAGCTGTTTCTTTTCAACTATTTGTTTTTCTTTTCCCCTCTTTTATTTATTTTTAAAAAACTTATCTAGAAACCGGCATCCATAGTAATATAGTATTAAGTAACTAATGAATTAGGATAAAAGCCAAGTAAAATTACCTATGACTTATGTTAATAAGATTCTTCTCGGAATATTGAGAATAAGTGTACCGACCTAAATAACACTGATACAGTTCTTGTATCATACTGCAATGACAATTCAAACTTACAACAATGAAGTCTTTGATCCATAGATAGACAAATAAATAATTAGGACACCCTTACAGCCATTTCTTTTCAACTATTTATTTTCTCTTCCCCCTTTTTTTTCAACAAAAAAATTATTTAGAAACCAGCATCAAGATGTCCGCACTTTTCTTGGAAACTAGAACTTGAAAAGATGACCAGTCTCTAGCTTTTGCAGCTTTTTTTAATAATTAAATATCTTTATCAACCTCGAAAGCATTCTCTAAATGTCCTTCATTTTCCTGCTTTCACTTTGAAGTAAGTAGTTCCGCACAAATTTAGTTTCTTATCGAAGTTCCTTTCTTTTGCCAACTGCCAGGTTGTTGTTGCAACCATTGCTTTTGGAATGGGGATTGATATACCAAACGTTCGAAGAATCATCCACTATGGTTGGCCGCAGGTCTGTCTTCTAAACACGATATACTAAGTTTCTAATGCCATTATATGGACCTAACAGACCCTTTTTGTGCAATTTTCTTTATTCACCTGTATATCAAGCACCAAATGCTTTTATTTTGCATTGACTTTTATGTCTATATTTCTCAGAAATATTTACGTCCTGGTTTGATATTTGTTAAATTTAATGGGCTAGATATAATTGCTTTTATTTTGCATCGACTTCTATGTCTATATTTCTTAGAAATATTTACGTCCTGGTTTGATATTTGTTAAATTTAATGGGCTACATATAATGCCTTGGGCTTCCACTACTAAAAGGTCAACCTTGTTTGTAGGCTTTGTCTTCTGCCATTATATGTAGCTTATTCACTTTATAATTATTCATTGTGGGACACTTTTGTACCAACATCAACACTCCCCCTCACGTGTGATTCTCACATTTTTCTATTATTGGTGGACTCGACATGTGCACGATCGGGGACCTTCTTAAATGGCACCCCCCCTTACGTGTAGGTACTTTTCTTCCACACGTGGGCCGCTGCAGGCATGTCCATCTGCAAGCAGGCCGGAGACCACAGGGGGAGACACAACATAAACAGACCACCTTCGAGCCAAGACCAGGATCGAAACCTGCTTTGATACCATGTTAAACTTGACTCCAACCTAAAAGTTTAAACTAATAGGTGGAGGGGCCAACGTGCATATCAAGTGGTGACAAACAGATTCTTTCAATGTGGTATATATTAACAATATTTTCAGTTATTTGGCATTTTGGGCTCTTATAACCTTTACTTTAAATTCAGAGTTTGGAGGCCTATTATCAAGAAGCAGGCCGTGCAGGGAGGGATGGAAAGTTAGCAGATTGCAGTAAGTTTATATGTGTTATTTTAAAAAACCTTTCTGTCTAATAAATTTCTTAATTCTTATTTGATATGTTTGTATTTCAGTTGTTTATGAAGAATGTTTAGGTTTATGTTAAAGAAACAAACTCTGGCATAAGAAGAATTTGAATTGTTAGTCTTACTTCAATTCAAAGAGTAGGGCATTTAGATTCACAAAGTAACAAATATGTATTTTACCACAGCGGCAGCATGAATAACAAGAAAAATAACTACTAAATTCTGTGTGTTATTCTTTTTGTCAAGCAGCTCTCTACGCAAACCTAACAAGGATGCCAACACTTCTGCCAAATAAAAGAAGTGAGAATCAGACAAAACAAGCATATAAGATGTTATCTGATTGCTTCAGGTTTATATTCCTTAATCTTGCATCTTTTTGGGTTCTCCCCATTTTGTCATTTTAGTCATTGTCCTTGTTTGTTAGCAGATATGGAATGAATACATCATCTTGTCGAGCCAAAATACTTGTGGAGTACTTTGGGGAGGATTTTAGTCATGGGAAATGTCTCTTGTATGTAACTGTTTCTTATCTTTTTCTATTGCTGATTTCGTTATCTTATCCTTTGAATTAGGAATTTCAGTACAAAACCCATTATTCATCAGTATTAGGCTGTAGAATTTTTAATCTGCTTTGGAGCCATAATCCTTAACCCTTTCTAATTGTAGTATAAAAGGAATATCGTATTTTAAATGTTGACTGCATTATCTCAATCATATTTACCTTCATGTAACACATCCTCTTATGTTTGAGAAGCACTAGAAGTTATGATTGCAATTGTAGAGTACATATGCATTCTGAACAAGTTTTCTTTCTTTTGCAATTATAATGGAACTCTTTCTAAGCAGGTGCGATGTATGTGTTAATGGACCACCTGAAATGCAGAACATGAAAGAAGAGGCTGATGTTTTTATGCAAGTCCTTGCTGCTCACTATGTAAGTAAGGTTAAAAATATGTACATTGTATTTTATCATGGGTTATTTGTTTTGCTGGGTCAATGTATATACATAAATTTGTTAATGTCAAATATTGTTATCCTTAAATCACAATAGTGTGAAATTTTTAACTCGGGCCATATGATGATTATAGAGGAAAATCATTCTTTATCTACCTTTTCAACCAGATGAATATGACCTTATGAATTCTGATGTCAGAAAGATTGGGGTATATGTATATATATATATATTCTTATTTTACCCGGCAGAAAAGTAAAAAGACAGTCAGAATTATAGTTATAAACATGTAGACCCTTCATTTCTTCTGACTGTTAAACCAAAAGTATTAATAAACTCCAATGAAAAAAGAAGTTAATTTTAATGCTAATAATTGATGGCAACTCAGTAATTTCCATGCTAGAATTGTAATAAAAGTGTTAATTTTCAGGGACAGCGCTTATCTTCAGATGGCTCATATGATAATGTAACATGCAGTGACAATATAGATCAGAGACTTGCCGGGAGGCCCAACCTCAGAATGTTTGTTAGTAAGATAAGGGAGCAGGTGGTTGCAAATCTAGTTTATCTGTTTCTCGAACATTATCTGTTCTGAGCACTTGTATTTCTGCTTTGTATGATCAATTCTTCCACCATTTAGCTAATATTATTACGGTCGCATGCAGTCCCTGAAATATGTAGCAACTGATGTGTTATGGTGGCGAGGTCTTGCTCGAATTATGGAAGACAAAGGATACATTAGAGAGGGAGATAAGAAGGTATTGCTTACAAATGATTTCCCTTTTTCTGGCCAGCAATTTCTGTTTGATACATTCCTGTCAAAAGCAGTGGTAAATTCATCTCTGAAGCCTAAATCACATTTTAATTTATTGTAAGCATGGTATTAGATCTCAAGTTTGGATGATGCAATTTGTGAAGGAACAATAATTTGAGTGTCCTTTCCAAGGAAACAAAAGCTGTTGGCTCATTTCTCATATGGCTTCAGTCGATTTGATAGGCTTTCGTCATAAACATTTTCTTATATTACTCTGATCTTTTGGTTCTGAATGTTGTCATGCGCAGACCCACATTCAAATAAAATATCCGGAGCCAACACAAGCGGGACTGGAGTTTCTACAATCGAAAAGGGTGCAGGATTTCTATGCTTACCCAGAAGCAGACATGGTTCTTGCAGTGACAAAAGACAAACCTTACTCGAGTTTCTCAGAATGGGGAAAAGGCTGGGCTGACCCTGAGATCCGTCGTCAGCGCTTGGAAAAGAGAAGATGTAATAGAAAGCCACGGAAAAAGAGATCAAGAAAGTCGAAGCCCGATTTGAGGACTGTTAGAGGAAGATTAGCAGTGAAACTCTCAGGACACAAGCAGAGAGCAAAGTAACCAACATGGTTTGATGTTTTTAAGTTTTCCATAAGAGAACCAACTCTATGAATTTGCAGATGGATGGAGTATATGGGAATGCGACAAATACAATTTTATATTTGAAGTTGCATTGAACTACAGCTCTCTTATGTAAACATAATGCACCTTATTGGATGTAAGATTCGGAGGACTCTCTTAAGCCAAATAAGAATGATTCTTAGTTAAATGCATTATGTAATAGACCATTTTATACTTCACGTCATTTTGAGTATTCAAAATTTATGATAAAGTAATAAAAAGACGGAGAAAAAGAATCTCAGTAATGATTTATTGGTTGAAATTATCAACCATTTAATAATGACCAATAAGGTGATGATACATCATCGATTAACATTCATACCCGCTTCAATGAATTTGTGGGCGCGAAACGCCCGCCCGGATTTGTTTGTCTTTGTCTCTTGGCTTAGAATCTCGGCCAATAAGCGCAATTGGTAAATCCAATTGCGTTAGTGAGGGGAGGTCCTTGGATCGATTCCCATTGCACGCACCCTTTGTGATAGGGGTGTAAGAGACCACTTTTGGTGCAGTCAGGTGCCTAAAGCCCTAGGCTAGGGAGCGAGACGAAGTGTCACTCTTGAACAACGGTCCCTCCCTGTAAATATAAGGGTACCATGCCGTTGCAAGACAGGATTTCGGCACCTGTCTGTATCAAAAAAAAAAACCATGGCTGAGATTTCTAAGATTAAAAGTTTGCTAACATCAATTATTATTATTTTTTTGGTGTGTGTCGTTTGATTTGGTTAAGTTTTGTTTTAAGTTGAGTAAGTTAATTAAGTATTTTAATTGGGAACCACAAGGTGTGGTGCAGTTGGTAAATCCAACTGTGTAAGTGGGGGGAGGTCCTAGGATCGATCCCCATTTCACGAGAGACGAAGTCTCACTCCTGAACAACGGTCCCTACTTGTAAATAGCATCCTTTGTGGTGGTCGGCACATGTAAGTATTAAAAAAAATATTTTAATTGGGATATGTAGCTAAGAATATATTACATGATCATACCAAGACACACATTAATACCTCTTTTTTCTAAGGGTTTGATTATATTATAATAAATTAGTATTATGAATGGCAAAAATAAATATATTTGAAAAATAGCGGGATAAATGCATGAATGGTACCCAAACTTTCACGCGAAACCCAATTTAGTATTTAAACTTTTATTGTACCCAATTTAGTACCCACACTTTCATTTTCAACCCAATCTAGTACTTAAATTTTTATTCTGAAATCAATTTAGTACCTGCCGTCACTTCCCGTTAAATTTTCCGTTAAGTGTTGTACACGTGGAAAAAAAACGCCTACATGGATGTTGACGTGGAAAAAAAAGCCTATGTGGATGGACATGTGGGTGCCAATGTGGATAGACATGCTGGTGTGGAAAAAAAATTAAAAAATTAAAAAAAAATCATTATACCCTATCTCTCTATCCTATCTCTCTCTACCCTATCTCTCACCTCCTCCGTCTGGTACTCCTCCGCCCCATCTCCGTCGCGAGCGAGGTCAACCGGCGACCTCCGCTGGACGTCAGGACGTCAGCGCCGGTGACCTCCGTCGTGGGCACCACCCTCGTCTTCTTCTATGTCTGGTTCCACAACATCTCTGCCTGAAATCGAGCAACAAATCCGGCTAAATCGAGCTGAAACCAGTGAGTTCGAGACGAAATTGAGCCACCGGTCGCCGCTGCTACAATCGGTGCTCTCTAGTCTCATCTCCCTCGGCCTCGACCTCGGCGGCGTTACCCACTTTTTCAGCTCAGATCTGTAGCGTGTCGAAGCTCTGGCAAAAATCGAGGCGAAATCGAGCCCCTCCATCTCCATCTGATTTTCTCAGGTGTAGGAGCTTCGATTGGAGCTTGCTTGGGCCAGGATCCGCCGGA
>JAYMTK010002737.1:0-13319 GCA_036897405.1 Pelargonium myrrhifolium | reverse complement strand
CAGCGTTCTCCCGTCCACCAACCAGACGACGTTCAAGTGCGTTCTCCCGAACAGAGTCCGCCGGCGCCAACCGTTCTTGCAGCCGGTGCTGACTCGGATGCTGGAGAAGGAGGGATTCAACGACGCCGCCGCCGAGGGTTTGCTCAGATGGAAGTTTCTTGCGTACGACTCGCTGTCGACTGACGACGACGTCGTTCTGTTCGTCAAAGGAATCAACCAGAAGTCCGGCTTGAACAGGCCGCCCGGAGACTTCAATTGCGTGTTCGGCGAATCAGACGCCGCCGTCAGGACCGCCGTCACGAGCTCCGGCCAGGAGGTGTTCCGGTGCCCGCACCCGAATCTCACAGCGCCGAACTCGCGAGTCAAGGTCTCTCTCGAGATCAAACACGAGAACGATCAAGTCCTCGCCGTGCCCTCGGTGGCGTACTACACTCCGCGGCGCACGATAGAGAACGAAGAACCGAAATCGCTACTGTGCGCCTCCACCATGGTCTACAATGTAGCGAAATTCTTAAAAGAGTGGGTCGTGTACCACTCCAGCATCGGCGTCCAGAAATTCATCCTCTACGACAACGACAGCGACGACGATCTCCACCAAATCATCGCCGATCTCAACCGCCAAGGCTATAAAGTAAATCTCGTGCACTGGATTTGGCCCAAAACACAAGAAGCCGGATTCTCCCACAGCGCGATTCACGCCAAAAACTCGTGCAAGTGGATGCTCTACGTCGACGTTGACGAGTTCGTCTACTCGCCGTCGTGGTCCAACTCGTCGGCGCCGTCGCCGGGAATGCTCCACTCCCTCCTCCCAAACAATCGGATCGGACAAATCTCAATCAAGTGCAACGAATTCGGGCCGTCGGGTCGGGTGACCCACCCGGAGGAGGGGGTTACGCAAGGATACGACTGCCGGAGAAAGATGGAGCAGCGGCACAAGTCGATTGTGCTTCTGGAGGCGGTGGATCCGTCGCTGATAAACGTGATCCACCATTTTCATCTGAGCGAGAGATATGAGACGAGAATGGTGGGGATGGAGACGGCGGTGGTGAATCATTACAAGTACCAGGCGTGGTCGGAGTTCAGGAACAAGTTTCGGAGGAGAGTATCGGCGTACGTGGTGGACTGGACGGAGAAGATGAATATGGATTCGAGGGATCGGACACCGGGTCTAGGGTTTGCTCCGGTGGAGCCGGAGGGGTGGGCTCACAAGTTTTGCGAAGTGAGGGACGAGCGGTTGAAGAAACTGTGCCAGAGATGGTTTGGAGCTGCTGCGACGACGCCGTTTGGGTACCGAATGGCGTGGCAGTGAGGATTGTACAGCAAGTCAGCAACTGTTTTTTTTTTTTTTGTAGGGGTAGATTAGTAAATACTTACATGCGAATGCATCTATAATTTGAAAAGAAAAAAAAACTAATAGAGAATACAAACAATTCGGTAAATTTGGGGAGTTATATGGAATTTATGAAATTTATTAGTGAAGAACAGAACAGAGGGAAGAAATGTTTTTTTTGTTCTTTGATTTTAATGTTTGAAGTAGGAGAATATATTCTTGTCGCTGTCGGACAAACCCAATAGTTAGTGATGAGGTAATGAAAATTACCAATTAATTAATTAATTTGTTTATCAAATGGTTTTCTGTTTGTTTAAGGAATCAGCTTTACTCCCTTCATTGGAAGAATCTTGAATCCTTCAAATGGAGGGAGATAATTTCATGGAATTGGACCACATTAAATCATGTACTCCTCCATTTCGAATTGGACCACAATATGAAATTGTTAAAATTACTTTTTTTCTTCCAACACAATTATAACTAACTAATTGAAATAGAATGGGAATATTTGTTTTGAAATGGATGGTTTACTATGCATTAGTATTTGTATGTAATATTTTCTTTTTTTAATTTTTTTTGTGTACTATTGTTCTCAAAATGGGCGATGTGATCTCTAAAGTTTAGATAATTCATGTCGAGAGTTGACATTAGAACCAAAAATGTTAGAAGTTAAAAAGAATGACAATAATGTGATTTATTTGTTTATTTTTTGAGGTAAAGATAGATCTTTCACTAACTTGTAAACAAAAGTACATAATTTGGAGATGAATCCATAACTTGGAAACCCCTAACTTTTCAAAAGCTACTAATCTATGAGCATCGGCTAATGGTGCACTATTAACAAAAAATACATATTTACAAAAGTACGCATTTAAAACAGCTACAACAATATGTGAGAAATGTAGGAAAGCGGACATGATAATGTACACGAGACAATGATGTGATTTTGAGGAAAGTAACATACGAGTGTCCCACAATATCATTAAACACAATACTTCTTCATTATTATTATTAGTGATCAACAAGCATACAAACACCGAATTTCAAACTTTAGATCAACAACTTATCCTACTGAGGATTTGTACACATGCAAAATACTGTAAGGAGTGAATGAGATGGCAGTTCAAGACCCAAAACTTTGAGGAGTCCTTGATTTGGAGCATACAGAACCATTGAGAAAGGCAGAAAGCAATTACTTCCATTAAATGGGCCTTAATGTTTTCTAAATATCATCAAATGAAAACGAAACTTGTATGTGGGATTGTATCAATTTTATCACTTCAACTGCAATATATAAAATTAGGACTCATATTGTTACATGTGACCAACCTGACCTGCTTCTAATCTTTAACCATTTCAATTACATTAAATCTGTATCAATCTATCCTCTTAATTTCCAATTACATTAATCTGTACATGACTCTACTCTCTTTCCAACTCACCACAAACACCCTAAAATTCCTGTTTTTATTCTTCTTATTTCAAGGAGCTTGCTGAATGATCCCACCACTAAGAAACCCGATTAATCTATACATTACAGCCTCACAGCTGCAACGCTAAATCTGGCTGCTGCGGAGAACCAATCTGCAACTTTGAAGAACTAGGCGAACCTGGTTCAAAAGAACGCATGTTCAGGTCAGGGGACACTGATGATCCTATTCCTTGCCAATGTGATTTCCCTTCCGCTGCTGCTGATGCCGAATGTGGTTTCAATGGAAATCTGGACTGCAACCCATTTAATCTTTCTGGCAACCTAAGTTCAGCTGACATTGAAGATCCGCCGGTGTTACTAGTTGCAGCCATGCCACCGCCTTGCATTCGAGAAGGCATGTGATGAGCCTCATCTAAGCTGATGATGTGTCCCGTAGACGTGCCTGCTCTTTGCAACCCCATTTGAGGTGGATAACTATGCATAAAACCACCAACATAACCGTTCACGCCATGAGAAATTACAGGATCCTGCTGCATCTGATGAGGAATAGGCCTGATCCCACCATCTACTATGCTGTTCGGTTCCACCTTGCATTCTACATCAGGAAAAGATCGATCTGAAATGGTGCTTGGGCCTGAAGTATTTTGAGGAAGCAGTCTACTTGTATGGTCATCTGGAACAGAGTTGCTCGCAGATTTCTGATTCGCGGAACATAAAAGCTGCTGCCTTGCTGAAACATCATCTTCCCCTACCCACCCAGGACCAAACTTAACTCCATTAGGCAAAACACACTCAATTTTCTTTGAAGCAATCGTCCATACACGAGGCCCGAGATCTGCAGCAAATCGTGCTAAACTCCTTGAATAACCATGTTCCATCTGTACACCAACCTGATGGACATTCAGACCAAAAGAACTCGTGTCAATAAATCAACCATTTACAAAGGACACATGAAAAAGTAATTAGTAAATGATTAATATTGGAGTTAACAAGTATCCAACATCCAAGGGAGCCAATCTCTATTCCGCAAACTAATACATAATAAGATGACCCTGGGATTGTTGCGCCACTTTATGAGTTATGACAACCATCTTTTACAAGTTTTTTTTTTCCGCAGAGGTAAAGACAGGCAAATGCACAGACCAACTAAAAATACATTTATACTAAAAGCTCCTCAAAATTAGTATAGTGTATGTCACATTCATTCAAACTTTCTTTGCAAAAGAACAAAAGAAAGCAAATCAGATTCTAATGATACATACTGCCATTAATTGCTTTGGTTCTCCTTGAAGGGTATTCAAGACAGATGGCTCCTGTTCAGAAGCCAATGAAAGCCTGTATGACTCCCGCCTGTTCTCATCTACTGCAAATGGTTTCTTCCCATACTTCAATACAGCCTTCAACACAGAGGCTGCAAGGCAATAGAAAAATAGCACATAATCCCCTTCAATAGCTAGAAAATTAAAATATAGTATAACATTGAAAAGACCAATAGAAAGCAATTGAATATCAAGTCAACCAGGACAAATGTTTTCCAGTTTCCTCAATGAAAGGGATATTATATCATGAGTTCAACTCGAGATTAAAGATAGATTATTGGGAGGCTACCAAGAGGTAGACCTGAGGGATGTTGCCAATAAAAAAACACTATAGAACAAAAAGACTTGGACAGAAAGAATGGTGCATGAATACATGAATTCAAATCCAAACCTGGAAATTCATTCTCCCACTCAGACAACCAGTTGCTATAAGAATCACCGATGTGCGATCCATGAGAGCTCCTAACTGATGCATCGGCGAGGTGAAACTTATCTGGAGTAGGTATCTTTCTTAAATTATATGTGTTTGGCCAGCTTCCATTATCTCCACCAGTAGCAAGAGTAGCGTCAGAAGAAAACTCAGGACCAACACGCTCAGCAGAAGACCTGCCTAGCAACTTTTTCATGTTCTTGCCAGGTGGCCTCCCTCTTCTTGCGGCAGTTGCAACCTTGGGTTGTGGTTCACTATCATCACTATCTTGCCTCAAATTGTCAAAATCCTTTTTTGCCAGCTCTTGCATGGATCTCGCCTAATAAAAATACCAGATAAGAATTTTTCTCTCTCTAAAAATGAGAACAATCATACAAGTTGACAAAACTGAGGATACCTGTCGAAAGAAAACGGTATCCGGTGCATTGTACTGCATTGCATTTGAACATATCAAGAACACGTCATTCTGCAAAACATGGACAAACAAAAAGAATCACTTTCCTGTGAAATCAACATATTCCAAGCAACTTCCATCGTTTTGTTGAGGTATTATGTATCTCACTTAAAAATGAATTCTCAAAAGATGAGTCCACTTAAACATATCAATCATTTCATTACAATATTTACCATGTCAGCAAATAATAAATATGATTTAACAAGGACTTAACATGAACCAGAAAACAAACAGTTTGTACTTGAATCGCTCAAGAATAAACTACATGAATACAACATCACATTCTTGTCATCAGATGCCTCAAAAAGATCTGATTATGACATACAGATAATCTGTTGAAATTTCATATATCGATGTCGATGCTAGTTAATGATATAAGTCAAGCAATCAATCAATAATAAGAGTGCTCAATCTCAACTGCAAACCTTCACCTAAGAGTATAAGTCTTATTCCTTTTTTTCTTAATCATGAGCAAAGTAGATTTCTCATTTCTTCCTAATACATATATGCTCAATACAATTATACAAAGATTAAACTTCAGAATCTTCCTACAGTTCATAGGAGCGTAAGAGTAAACATCTTAATAAACCTTGAACCCAAAATGTTTAGAAGTTCAATACAGTGAATACACAATTACAAACCATCTACTTCCTCTCATCTTGCTTACATTTGAAACTGACCTTATTTTCTCAAAAGCTCATTGCATCACCTTTCAAACTCACTAACTCATCTAGACATCCACAGCTTGTAGCTTGTAGGACACTGATATATGCAAGGGGTTGACCATTGCCAATCCAACAGACATTTTTGGGTAAGTTATGTACCCTGATTTATTTCATCCCAACCATGAATGATTAATGAAAGATTTCAACACCGGGAGTTCAAGAAGTCACAATTATAAAATTATGGCTCAAAGCATTCAAAAACAAAATCTTTAAGCAGCATTCCAGTAATACCACTTCCTTCTTTTTTCACTTTTCTATACGAGAGAAAAAAGAAAAGTTGAAGGGATGGTAGGGAAACTTCTGTTTTTGAGTAAAGTGAGAATAGACAATAATGAAGGCATCAAAGTAAAGGGGGAGGGGTAGTGAATTAAGAGGTCAATAAACTTCAAATAAGAACCATAAACACTCATTACACAGGACCATGACCCACAAAAGAATATCATTCATACACCTTGAACCAAGATTAATAGCATCCTAATCCTCTAACAGGATAAAAAATACTTCTGGTTGTAATTAGATGTATTTTGTTCTTAAACCATGGCCTGATAAACTCCATGCTTTTGCATTCTCCCTGTCCAATCACAGGATCACTTGGCCCAATTAAAGGAGTAGTTTTTAACCTGATAACTAACTGTCAAATAAGAACTTCATTAAACATATGAAAACACTAAGAAAAGTTTGTTTCTTAATTGCTACACTTGTCCCATCCATATCACTGAAGAAGTCGAGGCCGAGTTACAGTACAGCAAAACAAAAACAGGAACCACAAGCTACTCTAAAATATTCTCTTCAAGGGATATCATGACTGATTACAGAATAAATTCTTTTCTTACCCTGTTCATCCTTTTTTTGTTATCCTCCACCTTTTATATCTTAAAAGCAATTACATTGGTGGTAAATTATCATGGATGCCAAACGGAAACAATATAGAAAGAAAAAAAAAACAATAACAAGAAGACTTAAACCAAGCTTTTAGAACAAAAAAAAAAAAATTCAATACAGACAGTTATAGCCAAGAACTGCAGCAGTTCAGGATGCTGAGGGTCAAGCTGAAGTACATATTACATTTTGAGGCTGCAAAAGATTCCAACAAGAGAATACACAAGCACATGTACACCTATATAATATAAAATCACAAGAAGACAAGAAACGCAAATTTAATAAACAGTTAGATGAGATAGGTTAAGCACACAAATAACGGAAAAAACAACCTCAAATTGTTCCAGGCTGGCATAAGCTCCCTCATCCAGTTTTCTCCTCACAGTTCCAAAGTCCATGGGATTCTCAATGATGTCATGATAATCAGGAAGCTGCACTCAAAACAGAAACAATATCCACATCAAAACCAGAAATG
The DNA here is from genome assembly GCA_036897405.1 of Pelargonium myrrhifolium. Lineage (NCBI taxonomy): Eukaryota > Viridiplantae > Streptophyta > Magnoliopsida > Geraniales > Geraniaceae > Pelargonium > Pelargonium myrrhifolium. The sequence continues at coordinate 6,275 of JAYMTK010002737.1, read as the reverse complement.
GGTACTCAAATATGCAAATCTGCAGAAGAAAAATGCACCTCTTCTGGATCCACAGGCTCGGAGAAGACTCCATAAGTGTCTTTCCTGCCATTAAAAAGAGTAGCCAAACCAATCACAACTCACAACCCATTTGAAAAGAGTAGAAGAAAGAAAAAGAAATAAAATCTAAGGAAGTAGTGTAAATTTAACACCAACTTTTGAAGCCTGTCAAGAATGAACACCAACAACTTTTTGTCTGGCAAAGGTGTCGTGGGGCCGGACTCAACCAGTGACCCTGTCCACACATACACAAACATACTCAAAATTAATTACTACTATAAGAGAATAAATTCTTCCAGAAAGCAAGAAATTGAGATTGACTGATACCATCTCTAGTGTCGGTCGCTTTCGAGACCTTTTCACCCTGCAACCAATATATATCATCGTTAAAATATCATGCTAACGAACAAAATAAATACAAAAATAGTGCAGGAAGCTAAGCTATTATTTGCAGAATCACAAGTGAAAATAAATAATTAAAAACAAGAGACAAATAAAAACTTTACCGACATTGGTGGGTGCTTGAATTATTTTTGGGTTTAGCATAAAAGGTCCAGATTTAATACAGACAATCAAGAATAATTAAAAATTACTCGATTTAGAGTAATAGGAAATAAATAAAAACTGAAACTCCATCCCAGAAATGAATTGACCGAGTCAAACCCATCCACTCACTCACTTCGGATCAACCAGTCCACCTGAAATTTCAAATAACGCGCGAAATCCAAAAAAGATTCATATGATTTCAGCAGCTTTTTTTCCCCTTATGCTCCATAAAAAATCAAAACCGCCCCACAATTAATACCAATAACCGAATTTCATGTCCAAAAAACTTTTTTCCCCCTATCTACATAAACCCGAACCAGAGCTATGAATGCCAAAATTGGAGGATCTGATCATCACCGTTTCGTCAGATCCGGCGGCGGCGGCGCCGATCCTGCGCATCTTGAGAGCTGCTGCGTCGGGATTCTCAGCATCCCCATTCCAATCGGAAAGCAAATTGGGGGCGGAGGAATTCCCGGAATTGAGGCCGTGCAGGAGCCTGTGCTTCTTCTTCCTGCGCTCGTCGTCGTCGTCCCCGGCGGAGGGCAATTGGGGGTCGGCGTGGAGGAGGGTAGGGTTCCGGCGAGTGGAGCGGAGGGAGTGGGAGTCGAATGGGGAGGAATTAGGGTTTGATTGGTCGGGGTGCGATTTCTGCTGTAGCTTGAGGTTTCGCTTTTGAATTTCCAAAAGAGAGGGGCGTCCCTTTTTCTTCTTCTTCTTCGTCATCGTCTCCTCCACCTTACCCATTTTTGCTCTCTCTCTCTCGGTCTTCCTTTCTCTGTCTACCAGCACAACAGGCGTTGGGTTATTTTATTTTATTTATTTTTATTTTCAGTTTTTGTTGTTTATGATTTATAAATATTGGGGCGGGGTCGGCACGTGTGAACGGAGCTCGCTCGCTCGCTCCCACGTGATAGGACGGAGTTTCAGTAACGTTTGGGTTTGGTGCGGTCGGTTGGGTTGTGTTTAGTACATTCTTGCAATTTTCTTTGCAAAAACAAAAGCAAAACAACTGCAATTTTCATGTACTCGGTATAAAATTACAACCAACTTGTTCAAAAATGAATGATTTTCATTCTTAACATTATAATTCAACTTTCTTTTTTTTAAATATGGGAGACGAAGAATGACCACTCAAAAAATACAATGAACATACTTCTTAGTATCAAGTGGTCAATTTTTTGTTAGATAATTTGAAGAGTAATGTCAAAATAAATATATATATATATATATATAAGTTATTTAATGAAATTTTTTATAGTCCTTGTAGTTGAATAGTATATTGTACTATGTTATGCTTTTAAACCAATTCGAAAAAGATACTGAACCTTTAATTCTTGGGTTGGAATTCAGTATTGAACTTTTGAGTTGAGGCCTATAAACAAGAGCACACTGTTAAGTGAAACTCAAGACATGTGTGCCTCAGATTTCAGCTCGATGTGGTGCAGATAGAGAGCAATGCGATTTTACGTGATTTGTTGATGATAACGTCATGATGAGATGATTATTATTTTCATTCTAAGGTGTGAAATATATGATGATGTTACAATGGCGAGATACATACGTGGTTTCTTCGAGTCAAGTTTTGTCAGATGTTGCGGGTGTGATGGGTTGCGCTTGGGGTTTGGACACAGTATGTCACATCAGAAGGTAATTTGGTGATATTTAGGTAGTTAAGTTACGAGATCCGATATCTTGTTTTTTCATTTGAAGTGGGATATGTCACATCATAGAGTTGAGATCTAGTATTTTTATGGAAAGTTAAATGTATCTTGGAGGTGAGGTGCTAGGTTAGCAATTAAGAGATATGATTTCAAGACTAGATCAAGAGTTGAGGGTTATGAGTCAATAGGTTCAAAGGTCTTGATGTAGACATCGTTACTTATCATTGACATTTGGAGATAGGTTGAGGTTCGTGTTAAGGGGTCAACATAACAGTTAATGGATAAATTTGAAAACCCCTATTCTTAATCCAATACTTGAGGATTATTAGTTTTGAAAAAATAGTGAAAGGTTTCAATTATTTATTAATACAATTCACATAAAATTGTAGGTAATAAATTATCAAAGCAATGAATCCTTGAGGGGAAAAAAAAATTAAACAACAATTATATCCTACATTTACATCACAATTTGAGGAGTGTTCTCAAATGTAAAAGATGTTTATCGTTTTAGATAGATCCAATTCTTATAACTTGTTGACCCTAATATACCAAACATCGATATAAATGCTTACTAAAAACATGGACGAGTAATGCATGCTTACATAACCTAGTAGCGTTAGAAGCAATGCGAGGAAATAAATGAATAATTGATCGTAGGATGATCATAAACGACTTTCCATCAAAGAAAGTTAAAACATGAAATGCATCCAGGAACCAAAAGGTTTTCATCAATCTGTAAGCTGAAATACATGTGGGGAAAAGGGAGTACAAGATGATAACCAGATTATCCTAAAATATCTACTTCTGCATCCAGAAACCTATGGAACATACTTTCAGATGACAAGAAAATGGAACCTCAAGTGATTTCAAGAGTGTGCAGTCTATTTTCAAGCCTCAAGATATTAGTAACAATCTATATCACACCAAATCTGGTGACATCAGAAGACCATCAAGCTATATCACTGCAAAATTGGCAATTTCAAGTACAAATTTAGGTACTGCAAGCATCTCACAACCTGTTTGGTATGTATGCATCAATGCAGCATTAAAAGGAAAAGGAAGGAAGAGACTTCTATAAGGTAAACTGGAGTATTCAGACTACATCTTTGACCGTCTATCAGTCATACTCAAATGCCCATGACGACACAATGATAACAACAGTCTTTCGACAAAGGAGAACCTTATTTCAATAGTATATGGTGAAGGAATACTTCATTAAGTATTAGGGTTTTTCAATCTAATAAAATGATGAGACTCTTGAAACATTTACATGTACTGATAAGATGAGATTAATGCTGTGAAGCATGAACTGTAATTGCTTATTTCCAAGAGAATAAAAGGTACTGTATAGTTTACTGACACAAGTACACTCATAAAATAATTTCAGGTACTGATAAGATTGTATGATGAGATTAATATTATGAAACAAAAGCTATCATTTTACTGATTTCTAGGAGAAGGAAATATACTGTATAGCTTACAGATTCATAAAATATGTACAGCTGATATAATCAAAGACAGAAACTCACACATGAAACATAGATACTGAATAGGTATTTCTGAAAGTTCATAGTTTCCAGAGGTTATATTTTTGGTATAATCCAGGAAGGTCAAGCCTCAAAAACCAAAATCTTGGGTGAAAAAAAAAAGGTTGGTCCACACTTCAAATATCATCATTTTTGTTAATATAAATAAATATCAACTGAATTGTGTGTGTATCATTCACCCAAATGAAGAGAGGAAAAAATCAAACATGTGTATAGCAGTATTTGTCGGTAATCCTCTGGCAAAACAAAGATGAGCATCACAACAGGCGAATTCAATCAATCATGACATGCTTGTTTTTTGTTATTATTTTGAACTCTGATGATTAGTAGTTCAAATGGGGTGCATTTGTTTTGCTGCTTGAAGTCCAACACAGCCGATAGCATGGTGGGAAGGCAGTGACATACTGGGAGGGAGAGAGGAGGTTGCAGTTGGGACATGGTTGGTTTGTTCAAGACATGTGAGGGTAGCTTTTCTTGTCAATGTATGCGAGCCTAAAACAGTTCCAGAGGCAAGGAGTAAGGATGTGGCTGTTAATTTTTAAGAGGTATGTTCTTTTTATTCACTCAATAATAGTATAAACAGGAACCTCTATTTCCACCGGTTTTATACCCTCTAACCAATGATGGCACATATTGTCATGGCTCTGCCATTGACAAACTCGACCATATATGCTACACTATATACTCACCATCTCAGTCTAAAGTTCAAGGAAGTATGTAAATTTGGCAAAGATGATTAACTGGTGAAAGAGATGGTTGATAAACATCATAAACTGACGACGGACCCAGTAAAATTCAACTTGCCACATATTTATCTTCATTCTTGTCGAGGCAAATACCCCATTGGTTAGGTTACTATACTCTATCCGGGTCCATCAAACCTTTTAGATCCTTTATTTGTCTTATTTATTTTCTGAATCACAGGTCTGTCACCAAACAACAGTTATTGTTAGAGCATGCAGAGAAGCAATTGTTTATGATATATATCTTCAAAGGGATAAGTGGAAGGAGCACATTATGAATTACAACACTAGGAAGCTGAATTAGAGATAGAGATTATGGATATATGTACCCAGACACAAAAAAAGAAAAAAACCCGGCATGTATAATTTTGAACTTAGTTGAGTACGTGTGGATATATGTTTCTGTATATTGTTCAAGATTCATTAGGTGAAATCACTTCTATTGAAGTATCTAACCTTGAAAGTATGTGATGTTTGATATTACTTGAAATACCAGTTAAGTATGTGATGTTTGATACTACTTGAAATACCAGTTGGACCCTCCCCTTGATAGCTCTTAAGCTTTATGGTTGAAGTAAAGTTAAACAAATTCAAAAGCTTTCAATTCATAGATCATAATTTATATGCTCCAAATAATTGACTTAAAAAATACACAGGATATATTAACATATAAAGCATCCATACATGATACTCCCTCCGTCCCAAAATGTGAGTGTCCTTTCTATTTTGAGAAAAATTAAGGAGAAGTTAGTTAGTGTGTTATGTTTACTATTGTATCCTTATGATCATGTGTTGAGATATCCTAACTAACTTTTTATAAGGATATTATTGACAATTCATGCATAACTAAATTACTAGAAAAGGAAACAAGACACTCATTTTTGGACAAAAATGCAAGTGAAATAGGACACTCATTTTGAAATGAAGTGAGTATGAAATACTCATACGTCTCAAAATAATAAGTGTTTGAATTATTTTTTAATTCATTTCAAAATATTAAAAAAATACTAAAAATGTTCTTCAAAAGAAAAAAAAATACTAAAAATGAAACAGCACAGTAATGTAAAGACAAAATAGAAAACATATAATGGACACTTATATTGTAATAGAGCAAAGAATAAATAAAGAAAATTTGATGGAAAGACACTTTTACCCATTGCGGAATCAAGAATGATATTTTCAATATTTTCATATTCGTGGCAGATAAAGTATTGATATACTATAGCAAGACATAGCAGTAGGTATGGTGGCCTAACATGTGGTTGTTTGCAGTGTTGTAGATTATTTCCTGTAAAATCATTTTTCATTGCTAATAGTGTTAAGGAAGAAAATAGGGGAAAATACACAAAACACCTAAGAACTATGCGTTTCGATAAATTGCACTTCTGAAGTTTGGTATGTTATTTTAAACACCCCAAAACTAACTAAAGATGTTTCCGTCAGTTACACCGTTCGTTAAAGAGTAAAATGACCAAACTGCCCCTTATTTTTGTTTTTCTTTATTTTTACAATATAAATAATTAAATTATAAAAGAATCCCTTCCCCAACCTAACTCTCTCTCTCTCTCTCTCCATCCTCACCCAATCTGCTCCCTCAACCCTCTCTCTCTCTCTACATTTCCTGGCGAGAGTCTCGGAGGACGGTGGTGCGCCGGAGGACGATGGCCGAAGCCTCGAGCCGGCGAGGCAACGGTGAGATCTGGAAGCCACCTCCGCCGCCGCTCGAGATCTGGAAGCCA
>JAYMTK010002736.1:0-13320 GCA_036897405.1 Pelargonium myrrhifolium | reverse complement strand
GAGAATTGAAGGCAAAAGATGACGGTAATTCATGGCAAAGCTGAAATTGGTGGTTTAACTGGCTTGTCCATTGATCATCATATCTGATGGCATATCACGCTATCTTTTCTTTATAAATTGAGGGTCATTTGGTCCAATATTTCTTTTCTCTCTCTTTCTATTACACAAAAGTAACTCATGGCTTCCTTCTTTATTCATTTTAGTGACATAGAAGTGCTTGAAGAAAGAGAGAGATTACAGTTTAACAAACACACTTTTACCTTCTAAATCCTTGCCTGAGGGTCAGTAGGAGCTAAAATGAGGGGCCATGGAGTTTACAAACATGCTCTTATTCTACAATAGAAAAGGAAGTGTGGAGTTACCAATCAAGGCCTGGTGTATATCAAGTTAAAATTTTAACGGCACATAACTTTTAAGCGCTAAACCACATTACTCAAAAAGTATCATCAGGTGACTGAGCTATAATACGTTGCTCCAAGTGTACGCTGTCACCTACCCGTATTTACCATTTCACCCTCACTCCGTACGTGTCAACTCACATCGTACCCACAGTAATACAATCAAACGGTAAACAGTCGAGGTAGAGCAACCTCCGCGGAGGACAACTATTGTTCGTCAATCTTGCCACGCAGTGCCATGGAAACGCAGACACTATATAAACCGAGCGTTACTGACACAGATAGCACACAGTTTGTTTTTTGGTATTAGCATTGGTCTCTCTCTCTCTCTGTACCTCTCTGGTGGTTTCTCGTGATTCTCGCATCCCTGTATCCAATCTCAGGTAGCTACCATCGTGTTTTTGTCGCTGAATTAGGGTTTTGTTGCTGTGAATTTTGGTTCTGATCGGTGATTGTTGGGTTCCGGGGAGCTCAATGTAGCTGCTTTTTCGCTTCGGGGAAATTACCTAGGGATTTGCTTGTTGGGAATTTGTTTTAGAAATGAGACTGATCGGGTTTGTGTGTGTTATTTGCGTTGGGGAAATGAGTGGTAATAGGGTTGCGTTCATGGTGCTGATGTCTCTGGTGGTTTAAAGTTCTTCTTTTTATGTCTGCTGGTTTGTTGATTCTGAGTTTTGTAACTGATTGAATTAGGTTGTTTGTGAAGTGGAATCTTAAGTCTTTGGAGATTGCTGGTTGGTGGGTCTGCTTTTTTATTGGTTAATTCTTTTATTTGATTAATGGTTGGTTGAAAAGCTTGAGCTGTGACAAGTTTTCCCCTTCAATTTTGTGTTCATGGCTATCTGTTTTTGTTTGTTGCGAGTTGTGACACTGCATTCAATCTCAAAGCCCCTATTCTGTTTGGCTGTTTTACATTTTGGTATGCTTACATTTGGGTTGAGATGTATTAGGTTGCATAGTCACAAAAAAGTCACGTAATTGAAGCAAGATTGTAACATTTCCGAGACTTATGAGTTCTGAAGTAAAGTAGTCATGCACGGCCATTTGCAGTTTGTAGTGAGTGCATGCTAGATTTGTTGAAATCATTGGCGGTTACATTTTGGGGAATGGCTTTACTTTGTTTGAGCTATTTAGGTTAAATAGATATTTAATGCAGGTGCTTGTATCTGTTTCCCTTATTATGGCATAAAGATGTATTTCTCACTATTGGTTTATTTAGTGTGGGAGTTTTTATCGGACATATCGTCATAACTTAACGTCTGAGGAAAAATGGTTCTTTTCACTCAATTAATGAAAATGATTACCATATATATAAATGTGAAGTGACATGTTTTAGTAATAAGTATCTAGATCCATATTCGATTGCTAGGCACTGGATCTTAGATTACAATAATCTGAGAGTGACAACATTCTACTGAAATACACCTGTTGACATCCCAAATGGGTAAATTCTGTTGTAACCGATTTCAGAATACACCTAATACTTTATTGCCATATTAAGTTTGTAATGTGCACGTGGCCTATGTGCAAAGTTTTGATTGGGTTGCTGTGTTACTTTTACTGGTGGAACAATTTGGTTTCTTTTTCCTTTCATTTTTTGCCATTTTTCTAAGATTCGGCGCCATTAAGCTTTTTGTTTGTTTCCTAGATAAGCATTTTCAACTTTGCTGAACTTGGGTCATTTGACATCATAAATGGCAACATTCAATCCCTTTGATTCTCTTGAGATAAATGGATGTTCATTTTCCTTCACTTCTTCACACTTGATAGTGTTATGATTTTTTCCTGTATTTGTGACTATTAGCTTTGTGCAAGTTTAACAACGTTGGTTCCTTAGAACCTCCCCATCTTTCCAAAACAAATATGAAGTAAAGAAACTAAAATTTTCTTCTATCCCTTTTCTTTTCAGGTTTCTGTGTGCTCCAAGGAGAATGGGAAGTAGTAGTGCTGACAAAGTTCCTTTAGGTGATGAGGCTGAAGGTCCTGAAACCACCATCGAGATAAAAATAAAAACTTTAGATTCTCAAACCTATACTATGAGGGTGAACAAGCAGGTAATTGTTATCTTGCTATCATGATATATTTTTATATTCTTGATAAGTGGCCATGCACTATGTTATTGGTAGCTTTTTCTATCGGAATCCGTTTAGAACATTTTCCCTTAAAATAATTTATTTTGGTGAGCACTACTTAAGTTATCTGTCTGCTGCAATTGTTTCTCATCGTGGTACAAACTTTAAGCAGCACCTTTCCAGCATGTCTCTGATCTGAGTTCTAGTTTTCTGTAGCTTGTGAATGTAGGTTCCTTTAGTTGCTAGTGTTTCTATGTTGGAAAACTATAGACTTGAGATGTAAGGATATACAAGTTGGTAAAATTTTTTCTCTAGCTTCTCTTCTGTAATAATATGGTTATGAGGGTTTGTTCCAGTAACTTGCATAGTTGCATGTGAGTTCACACAAATCAGGCAATGGATTTCACCTTATTGTTTTTGCTTCCTTATCCTTTTATAGATGCCAGTTCCTGCTTTGAAAGAACAGATTGCGTCTGTCACTGGTGTATTATCAGAGCAACAACGTTTGATATGCCGTGGAAAAGTTCTAAAGGACGACCAACTCCTTTCTGCCTATCGTATCCTTTCCGTGCTGAAGTTATGGGATTATTTGAGTTTTAAGTATTTTCTTAATTCTGTTTGTTACTTGAGATGCTTTACCTTCTATCTATTATATTTCTGTTTTAAATGTTGTTTGCCTTATGTTTCCAAATGATAATAGTAGGAAAACCTAGGGAAGTACAAAACAATTTTAGAAAGCTATTATTTTGTACTTACCTTTTCTTGATCCATTGAATCTTCTTGATGAACTTGAGAAAGATTATAGTTTTTTGACCTCCAAGGCTGATGACATCTTCATCAAAGTTCCCATAGAACAAAGTTGCACTTGTTGCCTCGTTTGGAACTTCACACGTTTACATGTTCATTCCCAAAGTAGGATTTATATCAATTATATTCCGTGAGATTTCCTATTAGCTTTTATAGGGTCAAATATATGGTGGGTTTGTAAATGTAGGAAACATGTAGACAATTGTGTGGTAGCAAATCAGTTACTATTGTTTCCACAAATTACTTGCACCACTTATTAACACCTTGATGTTTTAGGAAACACAATGCATGTTCAAGCACCTCAACTTCTTGCTCTCTAAGGAGGAACATATTGTCTATACTCTCTGGCACCGCGTTTTTGTGGTGATGAGAAATTCCTTCTGAATGTCTTGGTCTATAGGCTCATCCTGCGCTATCTTGATTTTAGTATTGTGGAGGGATACATCGTCCAGTGCCCGATAAAATTCAACCACTCTAGGTTTTTAGTAACTTTAGTGGTGTCCATACTTCATCGAGCATGAGCTCTTGATCCAAGTCATTTGCTTTCCTAGGTGTTCGGGCGTCCGAGCAAGGATACTTCATCGAGCATGGTAATTGTACGCTTTAAATCTTAAAGGTGACATTAAAAGATACCACTTGTCATTTTATCACGTAAAGGTTCAAACTTCAAATTGATAGCCAACTTTTACTCTTATTTAGGAGCTATTCCATTTACTTTGTAGAATAAATTTATTAAGATTAGGCCCCATATAAACCTAGCAAGGTTACTAGAATTAAAACTCCTGCGAGATACAATTTTTTTTTTTCCTTTTCCTTTGCAAACTTTGTAAACTAATTTTCTGCTTTCTTTGTTCTTCACTCAAATTAGTTGAGTATTTCCTTACTTGAGTTATATGTTTAAGATATGCACGACTTGCATTTCAGTTGTGTTTATTTATGATGTGGAATACCCAATTTATAGTAAACAAGAGATTCCATAAGGATCCCTACTTTGTGAAGATTTCCTATTCTTGGTTTTCTATTGTACAAAGATATTTCTAACACTCCTCTTGAAGTTGGAGCATAAATATCATACGCTCCAAGCTTTGTACATATGCAATCCTTTCAAGGACCTCTAAAGGATCTACAAATTGATTGTTGGAGTTGAAAAGTTCAATCACAATAACACCATCAACTAGTTTTTCTCTTACGAAATGACAATCAATTTTAATGTGTGAAAGACCGAAATGTAGGCAATGATGATCGACACATATGAGTTTCATTAGAGATGTTATATTTTAAATATTGGGTTACATATAGTGGGGTTGGTTTTCTGCTACTAAAATGTGGACCTTGTTAGTAGGATTTCACTTCCACCATTATATATAGCTCTTATTTATCTTATATTTTTACATGTGGGACTTTAGCCACCATTTCAACACTCTCCCTCACGTCCAACCGTTCAATAAGTGTCGCATGTGGATTTCAAGAATTGACTTGCTATCCTCTCAACAAATGAGATGTTTGATTGAGTTATCGTGAGATAATTAAGCATACCAACCAATCTCCAGTATTTTCCCTATTAAAGTCTCCCTTTGTCCAGATAGGAGTCTGACATTGAAATCCATTGGAGTGTCAATAAGTTTGTAGTCGAATTGTCCGACTTCCTCAAGGATGTCTAATGCATATTTTCAATGAAATTGAAATCTCATCTTTTGACTGTGTAACTTCAATGCCTAAAAAATGAGTTTTTCCACTGATTGCCTTGCTTAAGATTTGAAAATGTTTAAATAAATGATCCTTTAACAATTTGATACCATTGATGTCCTTCCTAGTGATTACTATGTCATCATAGTAGACTATCAAAAAGGTGCATTATCGTGATGATTAATGTCGATAGAAGACCGAATGATCAACCTCATTTCTTGTGATCCCGAATGCTTGAACCACACTATAAAATCTATTAAGTCAAGCTTTCGTAGATTGTTTAAGACCATAGAGAGGCTGTCAAAGCTTGCGTGGGGGGTTTTTCCCCATCTCTGAACAACGAGTCTGATGGTGCTGGTTGTGACATGAGACACGCCACGAGCTGGGAGATTGACGTGAAAGCAGTGGGAAGTCGCGTGACTCCGACAAGGGTGGTTGCGGCGCAGGAGCGGCTGGTCGGTGATAAGATTCAGGGGTTTTGACGTTTGGCATGCGTTAAGTTTGGTAACGTGATCAGTTCTTTGGTTGGACGTCGCCAAGAGGGTCAACTGGTGTTGACGGTGAGATGTTCTTGCTAGAGATGATACACAACGAAGAACATATTTTTCTCGTTGATGAATGATTTGATACAATGTGAGAATGAGAGAATAGTACCCAATTTATAGTACACAAGAATCAATAAGGATCCCTAATTTGCAGAGATTTCCTATTCTTGGTTTCCTATTTTACAAAGATATTTCTAACATCGGCATACCTTTACTCTTCTTGCATAAATTCATCAATATTGTGGCCCATAAATTTAATATGTTAACATAAATTATAATTATGACTTTTCCTGATTTAAATCACATTTATTATTGTAGATATATTTCATCATTTTTTTCTGCTTTGTTCACTCTCTTTTCATGTTTGTCACATCAGATGAGTGTTTTCCTTAACAGTAGTTAGATGTCGAAGACGGGCACACCTTGCATCTGGTCGTTCGACAACCTCCACCATCATCAGATGGCTTATCCAATCATCCAGGTTGGCTTGCTTGATATTTTGTTGCCTTATTTTTTAGCACAAAATTTTCACGAATCACGACTTTTTGTGCTGAATTTCATGTTTTTACAATGTAATATATCGTTTAAGTAGCTTTATTATTATTTTTTTTGGAACAACGTCAAGTTGACTGCAAAACATGTTAAACTTTTTCCTGGTCTATTTGTTCTTCTATATTTCTACGTTATTTATTTGTGCGATTTTGCTTGTAGATTTGCTATGCTCTTTTTAAAAACTCACTTATTGACATAATTTTATTTATCCCCTAAAATACAATTTCAGTTGTATTATGTCACTGTTTTTTTGCGTAGAACTGCTCATGGTCATAGATTTTCTCTTTCCAAGTGTAACATTGGAAATGAAAAGGGGAGTTTAAGACTTATTTCATGACTTAATGTCTTGTCTGAGGTTGAATTTTCACCCATTTACAGTTAAAGAGTATCTTTATCTGTAGCAATCATTTGCTGATTTTTTAAGAAGTTCAGGATTGTATAAGGATCAAGCGTTATAGTTTGGCTTGCCAAGCATTAAGTGTGCCAATATTGCGGTATGAATGAATTCTTAGAAGTTCAAAGACACCGCACTTTAAAATTTCTGAGAAAATAGATTTACTGCCAGTAAGTTTTATATAATGCTAGATGAGAATTGAGAAATGTCTTTAATGGGGCATTAGAGTCTAGATCATACCATTTTGTTGCATGGAGAGATCCTATCATCTTTGTCATTGTCTTTATTTTGCGAGAATTTATTGGCATTCTCAAAATTGTAGTCTGTTTAATTTGTGCAGATGTTCTTGACCTATTGAAATTTACCCTATACCTTGGGATGTTTGTATTGATATGCATGGCATATTTCTAAAAGTTAGTAAATATCTGATCTGGTAGTGGTTTATCACTGAACATCATTTCTTGCAGCAACTGATCCTGCTTCAAGTACCAGTGGCAGTCAAGGAAGGCAGGTAGCCCCAAGTGTTGTAATTGAAACTTTCAATGTGCCTAATCAAGGGGATGGAATCCCTCCTGAATTTAGCCGTGTGAGACTCTGACTACAACTAGATACGGGAGTAAGCATAATCTGATTATCTTGAGGTGCAATTAGTAATGCTTTTATCTTTCTTTTGAGCAGATTGTCTCCGCTGTTCTCGGTTCTTTTGGAATTCCTAATATTGGAAGTGGTAGTGAAGGGATTGATGTGAGGGTAAACATTAATTTCACTCTGGATCTAATTACTGTATCACATGTGAATAATTTTTATGTCACATCTATTGTTATTTAAGCCTAAAATATATGGACAGTGTCATTCCTTCTCATTTGCTCTCTCTCACTCGCACACATACATAATAATTAAGTTATCAAACTACAGAATACATCTCTTCAAGTTACACATCTCTTTCCATGCTTGATCCTATGATATATTAGAGACTTGAAAAATATTTGGAGAGATGTTCTTCCAAATTACTTATAATAGTTTCCTAGTTCTCTCTCTCCCACACACACGCGCGCACAAAAACACAAATGATGCATATCTAATCTCATATTCTGGGGTTGGGGGTGGACGCGGAAGACACATGGCCCGTTAAGAAATGAGAGAACATTAGATCCTATTGGTGCGTCTGAAGCCACCCTGCCTCAATCTGAACAGACTGGCATGAGGGGTCAGTTTGATAGATCACACAATGTTTTTGGACTTCCAACATCAGTGCAAATGGGTTCTCTCAATCCTCCAGTAAGTTCTTGATTTTTGCTTTGCTTAATTTACAGACATTATGGAGGATTGGTGACTAATTCTTTTCACATACATTGTAGGTAATTCCTGATTCCTTGGCAACATTGTCCCAGTATCTGAGTCATGTTAGGCGTGAATTGGATGCCATTGGTCAGTTTCCCCCCCTTAGTTTTTCCTGTAATACATATGCTTTCCAATTTTTACTTGTATAGTTTGGTCCTTTGCTGGTTCATTGTGATAGTAATGCTTTGCAGGTAGAGGTTTGGAAAACAATAATCAAGCAGCTAATGCACAAAGGATTGAGGAAAGAGGACCTAATTACACATCACCTTCACCGAATGCAATGGAAGGGCTTCCAACACCCGCATCCTTGGCAGAAGTGATTCAATCTACCAGACAAATGCTTGTTGAACAAGTTGGAGATGCCCTACTTGTATGTACTTAGGCATCACTTCATTTCTTTTACCTATTTGTTTCATGGGTATGCACTTCTCAGGTGGCCTAGTATACATTTGAGAGATTTGGCATTTTGTTAATGGCATTTTTTTGGCATATGAATTAACTTTAGCATTTATATTGTAATTCTGTTTTTCATGCTCTTGATATATGAATTTCTTATACTTTGTTAATTTGCTCAAAAAAATGTAGTAATTTCCTTTGACTTGTTCATTTCTCAAATGGCAGCAACTCGCAAGGCAGTTGGAGAATCAAGCCAATGTGACTGATACCTTGCTGCGGTCAAGCATCCAGACTAGTGCATGGAGAACTGGGGTTCTACTTCACAATTTAGGATCATTTCTTCTTGAACTTGGCCGTACAACCATGACATTGCGGCTGGGTCAAACACCAGTAAGATATCCTTATGACATCATGTAAATTGTGACCCCACCTTTCCTACTTTGTCTTACGATGAGTCATTATTCATACAGGCAGAAGCTTTGGTTAATGCTGGACCTGCAGTGTTCATATCTTCATCTGGTCCAAATCCTCTCATGGTTCAGGCAATGTTCTAAACACACACACAGTTACACATATATTAAATGTTAATTGTATTGCTTCAAGTTATTCTGTACACCTGCTGATTGATCCTGGTATGTTCAGCCTTTCCCATTCCAATCAGGAACAAACTTTGGTTCTGTCCCCATGGGTGCCATGCAACCTGGCTCTGGTTTGGTTAATGGACTTGGTGTTCAAAGGCGTATTGATATACAAATACGAAGAGGTACTCCGTAAAATTTATGCCTGGAGTTGGTTTTCTGTATGTTGCGGGATTTGGTTTTCTGTCCCCATGGGCTGTCATTTACACATTCTTTCATTTCCTATTCATTATATCATTAGGTTCATCAGCAGCCACGCCCAATGTTACCAGAGAGGAACTTGGTGATCCCCAACAGCCGTCTGGACTGAGAAACCCAGCAACTAATTCTGCGGGCGGAAATCCTATTAATCAGGCAGCTCCAGGGATCTCAGTAACGCCATCTTTTTCCTCTGAGTCAGGTGTGCGGTTGGTGCCAGTTAGGACCATGGTTGCAGCAGTACCTGGTCAATTCAGTCGTCTACAGTCAGATTCTTCTGTCAATGGGTTATACTATCCAGTTCTTGGAAGGATTCAACATGTAGATTCTGGACATGTAAGCGGTGAGCGGGGATCTCAAGCATCTGGTGAGCATCATTCTAATGGCATCCAAACTGTGCAGCAGTCAATTCCAGAACCCGCAATGCACCAGCAGAACAATGATGGTCCTGCAAGAGATGGTAATGTGAAATTCTTAATATAATCAGCTAATGATGAGGTTTTTTTGTCAGAAGAAATTAACTCCATAGTATTATACTTTCTCAGGTGGCAAGGCGTAATTTTAAATGGATTGTTGTTTTTGACATAGTTTTTTATTTTCTTTCTGCTGCTATTTCAATCTCTCTCTCTCTTTTTTTTTTTTTTTTTTTTTTGTTCAAACTATCTTCTGCTGTTTTGCCTTGGTTCAAATGGATAAGAGTCTGTTAAATACCCTCATATGTTAACTTTCCTAACTGTTAAAATAAGATAAAATGTTGTTTGAGCATCTTCGACTCCTCGTTATCCGGTCTTCATTTCTCATTATTAAGTACAGAGTCACCTTCACCTGTTTCCTCGCTATCCAGTCTTCATTTCTCATCATTAAGTATAGAGTAACCTTCACCTGTTTCCGTCACCATGTGATCACAAAAAGGCAACCACCTCAGGTGCTGGAAATGAAAACAAACAATCAACTAACCAAGCTAAGTGCATCTCCTGGTGGCTGCCACCGTGATTTGCGACGCCCATTCTCTGCAGTATCTTTGTTTTTCTTCTATCGACTCACCTTCCACACTCGAACCTTTAGGAACCTCTGTACCAATGATTTGCAATGAGCACCATTTCAAGTTCATTCCATTCCCACCCATGTTTTCTTTCCACGTTGTGGATTCGCCTCCCCCTCTGATGGTGAGTGGCAAAATTATGTATATGAAGGTGATTGATGGTGTAATGGATGATGAGATGACAATGCTGACAATGTTTAATGTGGTTGTTGCAGTTACAAGGTTTGGTTTATTGGCTGTGGCAGAATTGAGTCACCAATGGTGCTTGTCTGCTTGAAATTGTTGCTCCCAAGAGATTCAGGTTGTCAAGCCACTAGAATGGCGGGCATGGTTATTTGTTGATTGAACTTGGGAGGTGATTGAAGGAATACAATGGCACTTTCTTGGTTACATGTGGATTAAAAATTTCCTAGAAGATGGTGTTATATATGGAAATTGCGGGTGACTATTGCAATGGTACCAGTTGCAATCATTGTGAACGAGAGAGAATAGTGGGAAGTTTTCATATATTTACTGATTAAGATAGGGATTAGTGTATTGCCCGTCCGTGTGAGAGAGATTGGGGGGTTGTGATCTATTTGTCTTAGAATTTATAATTATCTTCTCAGGATGTCATTGCATGTGCATGTGTTGGTTCCATATTAGGCTTATGATCTAGCTACAAGATCTACCTTGCTTCTCTTACTGATTACTTTTGCTGTTTTTCATTGCCACACCAGGGCCAGGTTCTAATTTAAGACAACAGGAGCCATCTAATGCACAAAGTGTAAATGTCAACATTCTGTCGGCTGGTGGGACCCAAAACAATCAAGAATCTGGTAGACAAATTCCCAGCAGTGTTGTTCAATTGCTAAGTGCTCTCTTTCCTGGTGGCGAAATTCATGTGGAGGATGCTGGCTTACAAGGTTCAGCTACAGGTCCTATACCAGAGAATACAGGGACATCTAGTAGTGCTGCAGATGCACTTGCATCAGAGCCGAGAATTTCTGATGAAGGGATCTTTTTGTCAAATTTGCTGCGCCAGATCATGCCTTTGATATCACAAAACACAGGTGCCGAGCCGAATGCTGTATCTCAAAATGCAGGTGCCGAGTCTACCACCCAGGTAAATGTGCTTTCACTGTTATGCTTCCTGCTGCAACATGTGTGGTAACCTGTCTTTTTTGACTTTTGATACTCTTGTCTCATAGACAATTAGATGAATCATGAAGCCATACCAATTCAAGCTTGACAGGATGATCCAGAAAATCTATTTAAACAAACTAAGTGGTTTTGTGGTTGCAGGCTGGGAGCTCTGATGTTGGGACTTCAAGCCGACAGAGTGATCCTGAATCTAGTCCTCCCAATTCAAAACGTCAAAAGGTATTGTGCATGATATTTTTCATTTTCTGGGCTTCTCTTTTCAGATGTCTATGCTGATAGATTAGCTTTTGGCATTTAAGTCGGTCGTCTTGTCGATGAAGCTAAATATTATGGAAATATATAGAATTTGTTTTCCATTGTATGATATATGCTCAGTTTAACTGATATTAGTGCTCTTGTTTACATTTGACTACTGTTTAAAAACCAACCTTAGTTTCATAAACAACAAGGCTAACCTAGTGGAATTAGTAAAATGAACTAGACAACTAGTTTCTTTGGAAATAGCAACAGCTGTTTATACTTCTACATTCTGCTCCCTTTAGGGATAAACCGTCTTCTTGGAGTTACTCCTCCTCTCTTAGGGGCAATAGTTGAAGTTCAAATGTGTTCTACCAGCTGATGGATTAGATGTTGAGTCTTTTGTTTTTTTTTTTCTTCTTTATTCTTGCTGGGTGTATTTTGAATTTCATTTTAATCAACGTATACAAATAATGTGGAAGACACAAGACAGTTCTACTATATGGTCCTGAAACAGTAAAATAAAATGCTGAATTAACAGATTGAAATTAGGTGACAAATGCGTTAAAAGTTAATTGGTTTACTGAAGAATTTGGGACTCCTCAACTATATTTTGGCCTGAATTTCTCACTGATCTGAGTACATTACAGATGACATGGTGACGAGTCTTGATGTTCTTGTTTTGTGGGTTGTTCATTAACAAAGATGGTTTTCTTGATGCAGATGGAGTGATGAGGTTGAATTTGTGGGACAAGAAGGCATTTGGAACATGTGAATATTGGTGTAATTCATCTCTTCCTGTATATCATGGCTTTACACCTCATAGATCAAGAGAAAAGTTTTGCTTAAATAAAGGAGAAACAAAGAGAGCAGCAACAAAAAAAAAAAAAAAAAGACAGGACAATTCATAAAAAAAAAATGATAGGGTCTTCTATTTTGAGACGAGATATATGATCTTCAACTTATTTGGGATTGACATTGTTGAATGACTTTTGAAAGTAGGAACCCTATATTATGCCCAACCCCAATTTTCATAATGGGCAGTTTCATAACTTCATTTATTTATTTATTTTTATTCTTATTCAGCAGAATATCTTCTATTTATGTTTGTTTATAATAAAATTACAGGAAGCACCCTTGAACTTTGGTCTGTGACTTTTAGCGTACATGAAGTAGCAAAAGATATTTCCGTCAGTTAACGGAAAATGTCATTATTTGGTCATGTGCTTAGCACACCCATTTATTTTTTGAAATCTTCAAAATGCCCTTCACTATTTTTCTTCTTCAACATAGTTTCGCCGGAAAATTCATGGTTGTGACGGAAATATCATATTTTCGTCGGAAAATCAATATCTTGCCGAAATTTTTTTTTGTTTTGCCGGAAATTTTATAAACTCATCGGAAATTTCATAAACTCGTTGGAAACATCATATTTTTGCCGGAGAATTTAAAAATATTCCCTAATGTTATCATCCAACAAATTATAACAACTCAGTTTCATTGAATCCTAGACAAATTTCAACAATTTTTTACATTTTCAAATAATTTTTTGACAACCAAATTTTTTACAGATTCGCCGTGGATGGTCCGACGTCGACAACCATGGTTTTTTCTGGCTTGAGTAATTTAGATCAAATGAGTACTTGAAACGTTGCTTCATCCTGCGTGAATGGAATGATGTCGACGATCATGGTTTTTTCTTGAGTGTCTTGGTTATTATTATGATCATCTCCAGCTACAAACAAGGACAAGAAAAGTAAGAGCAAGAGCTCCAAGGAAAGTCTAGTTGCATAGAAGCTTGAAGATGCATATTAATGTTGCTCCTAAAAACACATGTACAATTGTGAGAGATTGTGAGTTGTGGAGAAAGA
>JAYMTK010002735.1:0-13323 GCA_036897405.1 Pelargonium myrrhifolium | reverse complement strand
TATATATATATATATATATATATATATATGATTTGAAGTCTTTGAACTGAGTTGTGGGATATAGAGTTCTTCTGGTTCACTCTCTATGGGACAGGTGACGAGACTTTTTAAGAGGTTTGCTGTAGCTTAAATAAATGGCAACATTTGGAATTGAGTTTTGGAATACAGGTACATAAATAATCTGTATACTGACTGACTCGAGCCATCGGCTCTTTGTATCCTGTAATTCATGTCAGACTGAATCTTCTGCTGTCTTGTATCTAACCATTTTCTTCTCAGTGCTTCAAGTTACATTTGCTATGTTTTTTCTTGTTCTTGAGCCAGCTACAACTAGAACTAGAATACAATTGTAGCAATAGCTTTCCGATTTCAGAGCATAACAAGTTAAGCTGAAGATTCCACTAAACAAAGCTCAAGAATCTGCAACAACTTTCTCTGGTTTTACTTGCTCCAGCATCTTGACAACTTCTGCCATTGTTGGCCTCTTGGAGGGCTCTGACTCTAGGCACATCATTGCAACACTGAACACCTTGTTAATCTCATCAACTGAACAACCCTGTAAGCTACTGTCGAGTACGTGCTCTTCTTTCTTCTCTTCAACAACTACTCTCACCTGTTTAGGGATAAAATAAAAGTTACCATCAAAGTCAGTAGCTTAACATATACATGAACCCTTAAATGATTTCAAAACTTACCCATGTTACAAGCTTGGTCCCTTCTTCTAGAAATGTTTCATCCGATGGTTTTTTCCCTGTCAGAAGCTCTAGCAGAACAACTCCAAAGCTGTAAACATCTCCTTTAGCTGTTGCTCTTCCCGTATCAAAATATTCTGCACATAATTGTTTTCATATATCAGTGAAATAAGCACAAAATGATGACATGTATACTGACTAAAAGCTATGTTGCTGCTTGTACCAGGTGCAAGGTATCCGAAAGTTCCAGCCACGAAAGTTGAGACATGAGTCTTGTCGGGTTCCATCAATGTGGCCAATCCGAAGTCTGACACTCGAGCCTCCATGTTCTGATCTAGCAGAATGTTGCTCGACTTGATATCTCTGTGGATTATGTGAGGGATGCAATCATGATGAAGGTACGCTATTCCTCTTGCAGCTCCTACTGCTATTCTGTATCTTGTTGGCCAATCTAAATGCTTCCTGTTTGGTGATCTTCCTGCAATGTCAAAAAATCACTTAAAAACACCCAAAAAAGTATAAAATATGGCAAGAAACTGTAATATTTGCCACAACATCAGAAACTTCTGCATTCTTGTGTTTGAAGCAGCATAAGCATATTTGGCAAGTAGAAAGCATCCATACTTCAATTATTCGATGTCATAAATGATTTTAAAGCATCAAAGGAAATGAATGCAACATAGGTAAAAATCTGCAATAGATGCCATCATATCAAAAACTTCTTGATGATATTGCTGCTAAGATTCAAGATTGAATCCATAACTCAAAATCTGAAATATTGGGTTTGAAGCATTCTCGCATACATACCATGTAGAAAAGCATCCAGACTTCCATTAGGCATCAGCTCATATACGAGAAGATTATAGTGAGGAGCAGAGTAATATCCATGTAACGTCACAATATTGCGATGCTTAATATCACCCATTGCTTCCAGTTCCCTCTCAAATCCTCGATCTCTGTCTGCACTTCCTCTACTTAGTCTCTTTACAGCAAACGCTATAGACTCATCTATGTTCAACCTATATACTGTACCGTATCCTCCAGAGCCAATCATGTCCTTGTTGCTCAGTTTCAATGTCTTCTTTAAGAATGCATCAGATGTCAAGGACTGAATCGCTGGAGACCTAAACATCACCATCTTTCCACCTGTGATACTGTCAAAATTAGCAACTCTTTCGAAGAAGACACGCCGAATTAGAAGTTATAGTTAATTTCCTTGTTTTATGAACTGACAATGTACCTGAGAACCCATCTTGAAACACCATGTTCTTTTGTTTCCAACGTTTATATAGGAGGATGGATATAATAATCTTCGACGCGATAAAGGCCAAGCAGCATATTGTGATGTAGAATGCTAAAACCAGTGAATTAGGCATTGGATTCTACAAGAAAGAGGCTGAGATGAACACAAGCAAGTTGGTATTGCAGATAGGTAGATCAATGAATTTTCAATTTCTCGAAAAAGATAGGCATGGCTTTCTTGAAGCTGATTTCAGTTGTGCAAAAATACACTGCCAACAAGAGAAAGTGAATTGTTATTGGTGTTTCAGGCTCTCTAGCTTCTGAAGATCAAAACTGTGAATCAAAGAAAATTATGCATGATGATGCAATAGTTAAGATATACCAGAAATGAACATTTTCATGAAGGTGAAGAACAGAAAAGAGAAGCAAACCTTGGGAGCTCAAGTGGTAGATGCAGATTTGGAAGGAGATCACTGATCAGTAGTATGAAGGCATAGAAGACAAGACAAGGGGACAGCTTGTTGATGCACAGTGAGCTCCCTTTTTTCTTTCTTTCTATTTTTAGGTGGGAAATGCTTTGTTATCAAAATTGTGATCATTTCCATTTGACATATTATAATTTTGGAGATGGTGGCAACTGGCAAGAACCAAGCAACTTTTGGGTGTTCTCACACATGTTGTTGACAATGTAATGCTATCTAATATGGTTAGGTAGCCTCTCATGAGCCTTTTGTGCAGCATGTAATTTACAAGTTCCATTTTGTCTTTGAAACTCTTTTGAATTTGATACACCCATGATTAAGTGGGCCCAACTTAAATGTCAAATGCTTCATTTTCCAATTTGTTGAAATGGTTTGATGTAAAAATATATGTATATATTATACATTTAATTATGTTTCTACAAACAAGATATTTCTAATATGAGAAGAAGTTTAAGGATTCATCCTTTAGAGCCAAAAAGCAAGAGAGAAAAGAAGGAAGTGCTGCATCATGTGAAAAATGTATGGTATGGTATGCTATCACCATACATTTTTTACCACTTGTCAACAAAAAAACAAAAAAGTTGATTGTTGGGAAAATTTATAGAGCCAGCTAGATATAACAACCTACTAATAACATGACAATTGATTAAATATTCTCATCTCATCTCTTTTTTGTGAGAGAGAAAAAACTCATCAACCACAAAATGTGTGTTAACAATGTGTCATATACAAAATAGGTATCTTTTCAACCAATGGTTGCAAGCCCAAATTAGGAAGCCCATTATCATTGGGCTAACAAGCCCAAAAAAGATATCAGAGACAGGATCAAATCAGGAAGCCCATTTTCATTGGGCTAAAAAGCCCAAAAAAGATATCAGAGCCAGGTTTCGATCCTGGGATCTATGGGTTATGGGCCCATCACGCTTCCGCTGCGCCACTCTGATGCTTGTGATGGCATTTCAGAGTTTACATATAGTACAAATGTAAAATGAATAAGGTTTATCATATTCTTTTCTTCATTCTTCCAATTTAGTATAACAATGTAAATGTCAATCAAATGTGTTTTTTTTTCTCTTTTGAAAACCAAAATGGAGATGGACTGAATCATGTTTGGATATGATAACAATAATGTTAAAAACTTTTATTATGAAGATTATATCTTACAAAATATATACATAGTGATGATACATATAATTTCATAACTATTTTTTCTTCTCACAAACCGACACGTGTACTATCAACCTACTTAATGCTCGAACATTAGGCTATAGTTTATCACATTCTAACACGACACGATTGTTCACAATTGTCGTGACAATATAGACCATGTTTGTGGATTAGACCACCAAACTCCTATGATCAACTCAAACTCATTAGAAAAAATTAGGGTTTTTTATTTTTGCTCGGTGATACCAATACTCCGTGATGGAGCTCTAAACTAAGACCAATGAGAGAAATTAGGTTTTTATTCTCTATGTTGTCTTGAGAGTCGGCTAGAGATTTAATATATATAGTTATAGTTGCTCTTGATTTTTAGAGCGACGACGGTCTTTTAGATTGGCAGATAGCAAATTGTGGTATTTCTCGTGAAGATAGCAAAGTCTTGCTTTGATAACAAGTTAAGAGTTGTTAGGATTTGTAGAGCGGCAACGATGTATATTCGCGATAAGTTTTTATTTATTTATTGGTGTGTGCGCATGGCAGCATGAAGCAAGAGGAGAATGTGGTGGTTCGATCGAAACCCTCGAATCAACTTTCGAGTTTGCTGCCGAATTAGATGATAGATCCGATGGGAGCGTGACAGAGCCTTTCACATGATTGCTTTAAACTCCAAGTTCATTCGTCATTCAGTTGTTCGTGCTCTTCAGGTTGGAGGGAAAAATTTTAGTGCCTCCAATTTGATTGTTCAGACTGATGAAGAGGAATCCAGTGCCTTCGGTTCGATTAGTGAGAATGTTTTAAACATTATGGCCCATGTCAGTAGTATTGTTTTTTTTTATATGGGTTATTTTGTGAACCCCACTAACCCACAACTTAACTAGGTTTTCGATTTTTTTATTAGACTTGTTTGGTCGAATTGGTTTTCAAGTCCTCAATTTCATATTATTTTTGTTATTATCCAATTTGAACTAATATTAGTTTTTAGTTTTTACTTAAAAAAACAAAACTACATTTCTTGCACTTTGTAAAGGATAAAGTGAAAGCTTATGTGGGAAATCCAAGTCAGCATTTTTAAATTACTTTGCTTACGTGGCTGTCGCTTATTGGGTACAAAAGTTCACTCACATTGCGCGAAGCAGAAGATAGTAGCCCATTTTGGAGGAGAAGAACCGGAACAAAGCACCAACCGTTAGCTAACCGCCGTCACCACCAAACATGTATTTTTTCATTTTTTTAGAGAGGGAAAGAAACAGCATTCCTTCGTTGGTCTGTTAATTTCTTTCAGAGAGAGAAGAGGGAAAAGAGGAAGTGTGTGTAGAGAGAGAGAGAAGAGAGTTTGGGATTTCAAGTTTCGATTTTCTGACAAGCCCTCTTGAGCTTTGTGATCAGAAAAGGCCAAAATCATGGCTGAAAATGGAATAGAATCGTCAGAGTACTCGCTGCTCAAGGATTTCAGGTTGGAAATTGATGTAAAAGAAGGGTCTTTCTCGTTCTGCTTCTGGGTTTACCTCATGAACTCCACTCAACTTCCTGCTACAATCATTCGTCAGGTATCAACCACACTGCCCTTTTGTTTCCTTCCTTTTTAGAACTCGAATTTGGTTGCTTTGAAAGGTACCCATTTGCAAATTTTCTGATTTCGATGGGTTTTGTAATGGAGATTTGCTGTCTGTTCATGGCTTCTACGAATTTGGTTGTGCGTTTATGGTAAATTTCACTACTTTTGGGGACTAAAGTCCTTTTTTTTTTGGTAGCTGGAAATACCCATCTTTTTCTGATGAGTTTGTTTCATACATTGATCAATGTGGTCCGAAATTGTTGCATCCTTGTGTTATATGTGGATTCCAGAGATTTTTGCTTCTGCTTACTTACATCTCCCAGGCCTTTTGTGATGATTTGGAGCTCAATTTCATGCTGTTCACTGTTCCATTTTCTTAGACTAATTAGATATTGCAGTTTTAAGCACTTTTGGAGAACCAATTTTTATTGTGCAGCTCAGTCATTGAGTTCTTTTTCCTAAAGTACTAAACTTTGTGGGCGAGGATACACTTGAGGAGAGTTATTCAACTATGATGCGGTCTGCAGGGTGTATTTAGTAGCAAGGGGGTGATTTTGAGTTGTCTTCATTTATTTGTGTTTGTTGTCCTTTACAGTGCTCAATAATGTGCTTAGAGCTTATCCATTACAGTGTTTTTACTTGTCCCCTTCATGGCGGGTTGGCTAATTACATTTGTTTACTTGGACATATAGGTGCACTCAGATACCAAGGGTGATGCTCCTTTTCTTGTTCTGACTGAAAAGAAGAAACTGATGCTTTTCCCAGTGTCTTTCTTACACAAGGAAGCTCCTGATCCTGGTAATCCTACTGTGGGAGAAGACATTCCATATGCATCTCAAGAGACGGAGGTTTCTTTGGAAAAGTGGATTCATGTTGGATGCGAGGTATGCTATTAACTTCTCACGAGTTTAACATCTACTTGTACAAAGGGTTAATCAGTTTAATATTCTCAACTGTTATCCGTTCTTAATAATTTCCATTTTCTGGAGCTAACCACAATTGAGTGCATGATTTATACGTGTTTGAAGTTTGGTATGGTTAAACAGTGAGTTCTTGATTCAGTAACACTGAAACAGTTGTTTTGTAGTACACCTATTAACTGTTCAAGTTACTACGTTACTCCTTGAAGAGCTATTAACTGAATTGTATTCCACCTAAGATTGATAGGTGCATCATTTATGTGCTGATATCTTGGGAACTCTGAGAATTTTAAGGTACTTATGGTTGGCGGTTGTTTGTTAGGTATCTACTGATTTTATCCGGTTGCACATTGATGGGCAAAATGTGGGACAGAAGCCTTTAACTTCCTTGTTTGACAAAGTGTCTGATTCAATTGGTTCTAGAAGAGTAACTCTGATGAGTTCAGATGGAGATTGTAAGGGTTATGTTCACAATGTGAATGTCATGCCTCAGTTGTCCTCTATAAAGGATCATTTTGTTGAGGTTAGTGGTTGTTATTGATCTTTTTCTTTTATTTATTTCATTTGTTTGAACTGAATTACCGACTCTATAATTATTCTTATGGCAGGATCCACCTCTACAATTATCAATTGATAATTCGTCTGCCTCAGATATTGAAGAAGACAAGGATGGTGTTTGGAGCATTGTTGGTGGCAAGGTTAGATAGCTCT
This sequence comes from Pelargonium myrrhifolium, assembly GCA_036897405.1. NCBI lineage: Eukaryota > Viridiplantae > Streptophyta > Magnoliopsida > Geraniales > Geraniaceae > Pelargonium > Pelargonium myrrhifolium. Next base: position 6,557 of record JAYMTK010002735.1, on the reverse strand, counting down.
CGTATGTCAAATTTTGTAATAATCCTTTAATAAGGAGCCACTTCTTGTGTTAGTCTAGGAATTATTTTCGCTAGTCTTTTTGGGTACAATGGGCTTTAGTTGAAGTGCATCTTATATTCAGAGGAGTTTTAGTTGATGTGTTTGTCATTTTCAGTGATAAGCTATGGCAGGGAGCCGCCTCATTGAATTGTTCTTATCTGGTAAGATTTTAATTGAGACGCCCCTGATTTTAAAATAACTAGCTATTGAGTCGATAATGAAACAAGGAATTACTTACATCTATAACATCTATAAGCAAAAAAGACCAAAAAAATCATTTTTTTTCTTCTTAAACTCTCTTGTAATGAAAAGAGACCCTTAATTTGTGATGTCGGAGTTCTGCTACCATAAGGTTTAAATGTCTATATGGCTAATTATATGTGTAAGAGATATAAAGGTAATGACAAGTTCTATTATTTTCATCAGTTCATTGCTCTGTTCCATTTTGTTTCTATATTAATGGTTCAGTATTTTTACAACTAACTTGTTTTCTCTGAAGTTACATTCCAGGTTTCCATCTGTACTACTCTGAGATGTCTAATATATATTATTACCTCTATCGATGAAATGACAGGCATCTTGTCGCCGAAATTTTTCTTTGGATGTCGTTTTATTGGATGCCCTTGGCCAGCCTTTGAACAAGGACTTTGAGTTTCATATCTCTGACTTCTTTCTGCTATATTTCCTTTTTAAATATTCTATAAGTTTTGCTTGTCAAACTGTTTGCTTTTCAGCTTTAAAAGTGAATATTGTATTTACAAATATTGTTGGTTTCTCTTCACAGGTTGTTGCTTCTCTATTGTATGCCGACACTTGGGCACCTGTGGAGAACACAAGTGATGAAGAAGCTCCCCTCTTGACAACGTACGATGGAATTGAATTTGCTTCTTGTGATAGACCATGTAAACTATTGCATGGGCGGGCCTCCTTCAAGCTCAAGATATCTCAGGTGTTATAATTATGCATGAAAAATAGCCTATACAAGCAATAAGCAAGAGGCATGGATTGTTAACTAGCATTTTTTTTATAGGCATTGTTAACTAGCTTCTGATTGCATGTTGTTTATGTGATTAACTTGGTTGTATGCTCGTTACATGATAGTGACAGTCTAACATGCTATCGTTATAGGTCATTCGTCATCATACACTAGTCTTGATATCATTTGCTACTGGCCAAATGACAAAATCTATATAAACATAGATCTCCAAGGGGGATATTACAATTGATGGGTTCCTCACTTGCATTTCTCAATTCTCATCTCCATTTGGCATACAATTTTTTACCCGTCATTTTTGACATTATCCTTCGGATTATGTTTCAGCTTAGCTACCTGTTTATTACTTTGTTTACATGATGGGATTCTAATTATTGTCATTGCGATTCTTCCTACTATGACATGCACTCAAGCTATCTTCAGTTTGGTGATTAAATGTTTATTATTAGTTTGCATTTGATCTTTTGGTTCATGTAAAACTTTTTGGCATCTTTATATCTATATATATTAGTACGACAAGTGTATATGTATATGCATGCCTTGTTTTCATTCCGTCACCATGTCATAAACGTGTATTGGACGATGAAGTTTAACATGAACTGTGGTTTTATGCTTTTATTGTTACCTAGAGAGATTCAGTTTCATGTTATAATGTGTGCATTGTTTAATCAATTCTACGGGAAATTGTCAATGATAAATCTCTCTGTCATATTTCAGATTTCATCTAAGTGTGAGAACAGGCTATTCTGTATTAGGTTTGACATACCAAAGATTGGAAGCTACCCTTTCCTCAGGGCATTCTCTCATCCAATCAGTTGTATCTCACGGAACCGTAATACCCGACCATCCACTATTGTATGGAAAAAGTTCAGTTCTGCTAGCCATCCTCTCAATGGACCTCAATTACATGGTTTAGATGATGGATCATTTGAACATCATCACAACATTGTACGAGAAGCAAAACCAAGTCCATCATCAAAGCGAATCAGATTGGGCCAAGAAAAATTATCCTCAACCTTTAGAAGTGATGCTACCTTGGAATTGGACCGATCTGATGAGGAATGTAATTCTCATGCCTGGATGGCTAATCAGGTATACATTTTTAGGACTCACTCGGTCCTCAAATAACTGTTCACTTTCTTTATACAAAAAAAACTCCTATAATAATTGCCCCTTTCTATTTTGGTTAGTTAGTTATGCATGCATGAATTACTAACAATATGCTTAAGATAAGTTGGTTTGAACTCCTTGAGTTTGTTTCAATAAAAGCACATGGGGGTAAAAGGGGGAAACTTAACTCTAACTAACTCATCCTTAATCTTCACAAATAATCAAAAGTGTAACCTAATAGGTAGATGGCCAATTAGTATATCAAGTGGTGACAAATTTCACATTATTTCAACGTGGGATAATTTAACAGATGCATGCTGGATAACACAACGGATCTTACACGTGGACCAATAAGGGAGCTAAGACAGATGAGTCACTCGCCCCAACAAAATCAGCTTTGATATTATGTTAAACTTGACTCCAACCAAAAAGTTTAAACTACTAGGTAGATGACTCAATTAGTATGTTAAGTGGTCACAGGTTTCACATTCTTTAATGTGGGATTCCTCAACAATTATCATGCCAACAAACACCTTTAGTAGGTTAAGAACTCCTGTTTGACATGATGTAATGGTAATGTATAGGATTGGCTGTTGCATTTGTGAGTTGTGACCAACATGTATGTTCATTCAAAAGGTTCAACAATTCACACCAAAATGATGTATTAGCAAGAGGTACCTATGTCATTGCTACATTTCACTTAGGCACATCATGGCTCCCACCACCTTTCGCACAATCACCATTAGATGCTTAGATTAGGCATCCACAATTATTAATGTTCTCTGTGATCATCCACACCCATAATTACCTGCAAAATTAGCCACACGTCAGCATTTTATTCAACCACTACCTGAATCACCAATGTTAAATTCAATCAAGAATATCTGAGATATGGATAACTGAACATAAATTTATTATGTATATTTTTACTGATAAATGTAATAGGTTACATATTTCTTTCTAAGATCCATAATTCTTTGATTTCAAGATGTATTGTTAAAACTAAATCTCTGATCCAATATACAATTGGAGTTTTTTTTTTGTCTTTGATACCGATGACTAGATCATTAAGATAAAAGTTTCACTTGTTCCCATTTTAAATTAGGTTGAGAATGTTCGAGGGCGAAGTTTGGAGGGGAGACCTAGAAACCGCGAGGAAGAGGACAACTCTCCTTCTGACTCAGAGAGTATTGAAGCAAGAAATTCAACTTTCAACAGTTTGTCAAGTAGTAGATATCCAACTTCGGACCTGACCATTTTCAGATACTGCCTGGGAGGTTTAACTGAGAGATCTCTTTTGCTCAAAGAGATTGTAACTTCAGTCTCTAATGAAGAGCTTTTGGAATTCGCACATCAAGTTTCCCTGTACTCAGGATGCTCTCACCACCGGTAATTACTCACTTTACTATTTCTGGAATAGATATTGATCATATCGAGTATATAATAACGTACATATAAGATTATGATTTGTAATTGGTGTTTTGTGGTGACAAAGACCCCGCTGCAAACTTATACATGTATATAAATATTTTTCAATATTAACCTTTGTTTCATTTATCTGCGTAATGTAAGAAAGCTTCACAAATGTGTAGAGGTGAAACCTGTAACTTATTCCAAGTATAGAAGTGCACTAATGCAAAACTGAGTATCAACAAAATATTGTACCAATTAAGTTGCTGTCGTGACTCCATGCATGCCTATCTTTTTTGTGATTGTTTCATAGCCACCTTCTAATGATTCTCTGGGTCTACATTTCGTGACCTTTATAATTTCCTCATCATTAGAGATCAAGAATATCTTTTTCCTTCAGACAACAGATAATAATTGCTAGAAGATTGATAGAAGAAGGAACAAGGGTTTGGAATATGATCTCTCAGAACAATCACCACGTTCATTGGGATAATGTAGTCTTTGAGATTGAAGAGCAATTCATGAGGATAGCTTGCTGCAATACTAGATCTCTAACACAACAGGTTTTCTCTCTCTCTCTCTCTCACACACACACACACACACACAGAGATTATATTCTAGATAATATGATTGTAATTGTACTCATTGAAGTCATAATAGTGGAAGTTAGGCCATAAAATCCCCTGTTTTTCTCTTCCCCAAGATAAACCTGCAAAGTATTTACTCTATTATGGGACGGAATGAGTACTAATTATCATGTGTGTGAACAATGGCCTGCATAATTTTCAGGACCTCGACCTTTTGAGAAAGATTGCTGGTTGCAACGACTATCTGACCCAAGAAAATTTCGAGAAAATGTGGTGTTGGCTGTACCCTGTAGCTTTCACAATATCAAGAGAGTGGATAAATGCACTGTGGAGGTCTACATCACCTAAGTGGATAGAAGGTTTCATCACAAAGGAAGAAGCCGAATCATCTCTTCAAGGTCCAAGGGGACTTCAAGAACCTGGAACGTTTATCTTGCGCTTTCCTACTTCAAGGAGCTGGCCCCACCCAGATGCCGGGAGCTTAGTTGCAACTTATGTTGGCAGTGATTTCACTCTTCATCACAAGCTCCTATTCCTTGACTATATCTATAGGTGTGTATTTCAATTGTCTCTTCTGTTCCTGGCATTGACATTGTATGATATTATTCTTATATTAGCAGAGGATGTTGTTGAATTCTAACGTTAGTTAAGTGTACTTAAAAGATTGGTTCCAATAATTAGTTGGGGAAGGGTAAAGTATATTTAGGAATGGAGATTAGCAGAGAACAACTACGATCTCAAATTTGGTATATTTGGAAGGGAAGAGATGAATTGAACGAGGGAAAGAGCCAAGTCATGACCAATCCAATAGGATCTTGACATGCTTAAGTGAAGGTGTCTAGATTTTAAGATAATCAGATCAGTCTCGTATTTGTAGTTCAAATGCTTGGGAAGTTTATTTGACACACTTCATTCTGTTTTCACTTGTTTGTTTGTAGTTCCAATGCTCAGGAAATGAATATGAAACCTTTACAAGATATGCTGTTGGCAGAGCCCGAGCTTTCTCGATTGGGAAGGCAAGTTATATCTCATCGTGAATCTCATATTCCTCGTGTGAATCACAAACGTCTGATTGGCTTATTTGTTGCTTGAAAATGGTTGCAGGATATTAAGAAGTCATTAAGCTTGCTTGCATAATAGATGGGCATCTTTCTGGGTGGAAGATTGGGTCAGAGTGGTTTCAATTCTATTTTTGTTCCTTATATTGTAAAGTATGATAGTATAGTATTATTGTACTTTCAATATCAGAAGATGCTGACCATTCACAAACTGCTGCTAAATGCGAAGTATAATTTTTTTTTTCTTGGTCTAAGCACTAAGCTGATCTCAGGACTTGGGTTAAGGAATGGTGAATCCTCTTCTGATCTTCCATCAAACCCCATAATCTATTCAATCCTATATTATGCATTCAAATATTTATACATACATTGTCACACCCTAATTCTTAGATTCTGATCTAGTTACCCATAGCAATTGAAGAAAAGCAAACAACAATTGAAGAAAGCATATTCCATCAGTAAATCAAGTGTTGGATAAGTGAGCTGATGTAGGTCCCACGGTAACCATGGCGGAGGCAGTTTGGAGGGGGTGGAGGGAGGCGGTGGCAGACGAGACTCGTTCTTCCTATCAGCTGGGGTCCAAGCTGAATGTGTCTGGTGGTGGTTGGGTGGCGAGGGACCATACAGGAAACTGCTTAGGAGGGGGTGGTTGGTATGCTTAAACAGATAAATGAAAATCAAACAACTAAGAAATAGAAATCAACACACAACAATCGAAATAGAAATCAACACACAACAATCGAATTTGCCTCAGTTTAATCAGCTTCCATGGCCATTTCATTTCGATAACTCCAGATTTTAGGGAATAATGCAAATACGAGATAGAACAGAGGTAGGTAGAAGAGAAGATTCAACACCACAATCAACAAAACTCTCTACACTATTCCTCTAGGGCTTAATACTGATATCTAGCTGGAGGACGCGTGGCCCAATCACTGCGTCGAGCTATGGGAATTTGAGCCTCCTCCACGGTGCTCGGAGTAGAGGTAACGGTCTTGTCTGCGTCGAATTGGATTGGAGAAGAAGCAACTCCTCTTAACATGACACCGTTTCATCCTCGCATTTCAACAGTCTCGCCTACGACATCGTTTTCGCTTTCTTCATTAAACGATCTCGCCAAAACATCGTCGTTCGTCATAACGGCTCATTTCTTCGCGACGCCGTCGTCTTGCATTCCTTCCTTGCGTGACCGTTGGACTAATTTTGAAACACTTCATCTTCAAGCATACCAACAGTGCGGTTTGGGATGGTAGTGTTTAGCCCCGCATGGTGGAGACGTAGGCTATTTTATTGGCCTTGGAATGGGTTCAGGCGTGATGCGCCTGTGTTTCTCGAGTCCACGCGGCACACTAGATGAGT
>JAYMTK010002734.1:0-13324 GCA_036897405.1 Pelargonium myrrhifolium | reverse complement strand
GTAAACTTTAAAAACCCTAGCTTTCAGAAAACCACTCATCGATCAGCAATCTATTTCGCGGCTCCATCTTGTCTCAGTCAGGTTTGCTTCTTCTTCTTCTTCGCACACGAACATTTTCTGTATTTTCAAGGGTTTCTTCATCATCAACAGCTCTGCCGTCCCAATGGATTCCCGGGAATCGTTTTGGGTCACAGCGGGGACGAGGATCAAATCCCCTTTTAATGGTGGACTTTTAGAGTTTCTTTATTAGGTCTTAGTGTAGTGTATTTAAGGTTAGGGTTCTTTACTGGTCGGGATTGATGAATTGGATTGGATTGGATTGGAGAATGGGTTTCTGATAATTAATTTTTTCCCCATAAACTGGGGTCAAATGACTCCATATTGATATGAGTAAGTCCGCCCCTGCTAGTGGAGAGGGAATGATTATGAAATTGTAAGTTATAATTTTCAATGTGGGTGGAGAAACCTTGAAGCTTTGGTACTTTACTTATTTATGTTTTAGAATTTTACACATTTTATAGGGTATACTAGTGCGGAGTGGATGTTGATGAAATACCAAGTTGTAATTATCAGTATTGTCAGATTGGGTTCTATTGTTTACATTCTTTGGAAATATTTGGATTCACCTGTTCAATGGGTGGGAGGTCTTTGTAGGTTAGAGTGTGTGTGTAACCTTTTGTGTTTGGGTCGTCTATGATCTAGTTAATGAACAAATGTCGAAGCTTTAGCCTTTTGTTTTTTGACATTTACATTTAGATGTTAGGTCTTTGTTATGTTGATAGGTTAAAGTGTGTGTAACCTTTTGTCCTTGGTTCATCTAACTAATGAACAAATGTTGAGGCTTTAGCTTTTTTGTTTATTGTAGTGAATTTGGAAGCCACGCATCTTGTAGGGTGTCAAAGTGGAGACAAAATGATTATGAAATACTAAGATGTAAGTCTCAGTACTATCGGGTTCCTTTGGTTTTTCCTTTGGGGATATTTTTGTTGACCCCTAAGTCATTTGTTTCATAGATCAGCTTAGAGCTTTACTTTTAGCCACTTTATATTGTAGATGGCCAGATGGGATGAGATATTGTCCCTTCCTGTACAAAATCCTCCAACCTTGGAGTTTGCTTCTGCTGATCTTGTGTGGTCGAAAGTGGAAGGTTGGCGTGACAGTATAGATAGAGTTGCACTAATACCCTTTGCCAGAGTGGATGATTTTGTAAGGGGTGAGTCTGCACATCCAGACTGTCCAACAAGATTTCATGTTGAAGCAAGGAGGCGACGCACTGCAGAAACATCTTACAAGCCAAAAGTTGATGGAATTCTTGAATATATTCTGTAAGCTCCACATTTTTCACCTTTTGGGTAGTTCTTAGTCCGAGGTCTTGTGCTTCTCAGAGTCTAAGCGAACCGTGTTATAATCTGCAGGTATTGGTGCTCCTTTGGCCCTGATGACCACAGAAAGGGTGGGCTTGTAAGACCTAGTAGGAATACTTATGTCCCAAAGAAAAAAAATGCTGGCCGGCCAAACACTAAACGGGGATGCACTTGCCATTTTATTGTGAAACGCCTAATTGCTGAACCATCAGTAGCGCTTATCATATATAATCAGGATAAGCATGTGGATAAGAAAGGGCTGCCATGCCATGGACCACAGGACAAGAAGGCCGCTGGAACCTGTGCGATGTATGCTCCATACATCTCAGAGGACCTCCGTCTGCGTGTATTGTCCCTTTTATATGTTGGGGTATCTGTAGAGACAATAATGCAGAGACACAATGAATCAGTGGAGAAACAGGGTGGTCCATCCAACCGTGATGATCTCTTAACCCACAGGTATGTGCGGAGACAGGAAAGAAGCATCAGACGGTCCACATATGAACTCGATGCAGATGATGGAACCAGCATCAGCAAGTGGGTTGAGAGCCACCAGAGTTGTGTATTCTTTTATGAGGATTTCTCTGATTCAGACCCTTTCACTTTGGGAATTCAAACAGAGTGGCAATTGCAACAAATGATTCGGTTTGGCAACCGGAGCTTAGTGGCGTCTGATTCAAGGTTTGGAACTAACAAACTAAAGGTTTGTTCTTTCTAGGCTTAAATAATCTAGTCAAGAAAAGTATCATTGCCAGTGTCACAAACAAATCATTAACTATGCTCTTCGCAATTTTATCCAGTATCCTGTTCACAGTCTAGTTGTGTTCAACTCTGACAACAAGGCCATTCCCGTAGCTTGGATAATAACACCAAGATTTGCAAGTACAGATGCATATAAATGGATGAGGGCTCTTTACAATAGAGTTCGCACAAAGGATCCTACATGGAAGTTGGCTGGTTTTATAGTGGATGATCCTCTATCTGACGTTCTTACTATCCGGTAGGCCGCCAAGTTCTCACTCAAATTAAATCTATTTTATACTTAATTTGGTTAAAAGAATTATCCAACAATGCGGTTCATGTTCCTGATCATGTTTTATTTTAGTTTTTGTCCTCATTTAGATAATTGAATGCTCTATTCAAAACCAACATTTTGAAATCCCTAGTGGCTAGTGTCTACTACCATTACCTTTATTGATTTGAAATTGAGTACAATTATTTGCATAACGACAAAGAGATATACTTTCTTTTGTGTTCCTTCTTTATATAAATACTGGCTTGACTTTAAGTTTTTGTCTGACTTCATGTTTAGGGATGTATTCCAGTGTTCTGTATTGATATGCTTTTGGCGGATCCGTCATGCATGGCATAAAAACTTAATAAAAAGGTGTTCAGTAACTGAGATGCGCATAGAGATATCGAAACGGCTTGGACAAGCAGTAGATAACATCTGCAGAGGAAATGGGACTGTGGATGTATTTGACAGCTTGATGGAAGATTTTGTGGATTGCTCAGATTTTATGGATTACTTTAAGGCTGTCTGGTACCCCAGAATAGGTTTCTCTCTTTCTTTAACTCTAGCCAGCCTCTGTTTCTGTATTTTGTTTCTTTCCTTTCTGCTGAAAAAAAAAACGTTTAGCAAGACCATTACTTTTTGTCAAATCTTGAATGGACCATCTAACCTGTGAGTATACAATTCTGTGGTGAGAAGTCGAATCGGATAGTAGGGGGTGAAAGATGCAAAATTTTCTGGAATACCTTGTCTATAAGTGATCTTTCTATGTTTATTTTATATGGAACACCTCAAGACTATTATTGATAATTTCTTATGTTTTTAATTTATTTTTTTATATCAGGGATGTGGACGACTGCACTAAAAACTCTTCCCCTCGCCAGCCAAGAGACATGTGCAGCTATGGAGTCCTACCACAACCGCCTAAAGCTTAGGTTGTTGAATGAAAAGGACTCTGGTGTCTATCAACGAGTTGATTGGCTGGTTGATAAATTGGGCACAACAGTGCATTCTTATTTCTGGCTTGATGAGTATTCGGAGAAGGATGATTTCGCTCGATATTGGAAAGATGAGTGGGCTACTGGTTTAACATCTTGGCATGAAGCATTGAAGATACCGGACTCTGATGTTGTCATCGAAGGTAGATGTGCAAAAGTTTCAGACCAGCTTGATCGGGATAGAGTTCATGTTGTCTGGAACCCTGGTACAGAGTTTGCGATTTGTGATTGCAGCTGGGCGGAAATGGGCAACCTATGCCAGCACGTCTTCAAAGTTATAAAAGTTTATCGCAATAAAGGGTATACCAAGCCATCTATTAGCCTATTTCAGTACCACCAAACATTGATTCGCATGCTTCAGTGCCCACCCCATGATTCCTTGATACACGATCATGCTGTTTCCTTAGCAGTTTTTGTGCAGAAGCAGTTGAATGAACTGATTGCTCCTGAACGCCGCCGTACTAATGCGGGTCTCCTTCATGAAGAATCTCTAGATCTTGTTGAAGAACAGAATGCCGGACCAGATTCTGATGATAGAAAAAGAAGTGTAGTGAATGAGCGGAATTGTTCAGAAATAAATTTATCATCTCATGATGAGCAATGTGGGGAAGAATGTGAAGCCCCTGATGCCATTGATGTATTTAGAGATGATTTGAGTACGGAGATGCTTGATTTAGTAGCAAGTGAAGATGGCATTTCTGGCGAAAATGGTAAAGAAGTTACTTGTTCAGAGATGGATATTGATCCATCATCAGTAAGTACGTCTCCAAGATTACTTTCTGCTGACGAGGTTGTATCTTGTGATACAAGTAGGAGTCTACCTTCTAAAGGGGATACTATGTCCACTCAAAATGGGTTCGGAAATGGTATTTTGGATAGAGATCACGAAGAAACTGGGATGGATGGTCACAACAATGACGCTGAACCATCAGCTATGTCCAACAGAACCAATTCTTGTGCCTTACCTCCCAAGACCTCCCCATCTGCAACTGTGCCTGTTGAATCGCAAGACGCTGATATGGCTGGCATTTCAGATGTTATTGAAGAGAATGAAATGGTAAAATCAAGCACAGTGAAGAAGACAGCTTCTGGTAATGACTCTGGCAATCTTAGCAGCACAACAGATATTCAGTCAGAAACAATGCCAAAAAGCTTATCAAAGTCGAGCCGTGTTGAGGAACAATTGGTAGCTGAGGTTGTGGGTCATGAAACTGGGTCTCATGCAGAGTTGTAACTATTGTAGATCGAATTCGGGATCTTACATCTTTTTTATCATTTGTAAAGAGAACATACCAATTTATTCTTTAGATTTGCTTCTTTTTGTACTGAGACAAGAAAGGAATACATTCAGAGTTGTAACTATTGTAGATCGAATTCGGGATCTTACATCTTTTTTATCATTTGTAAAGAGAACGTACCAATTTATTCTTTAGATTCGCTTCTTTTTGTACTGAGACAAGAAAGGAATGCATTCAAGAAAAAAGAAAAAGTCATTGATTCACTAGAAATTCTTGCGTCTTTCTTTGTTGATAATGAAATGATTTTGCTGTCTTTCAAGTTGCTCCTCCATTGCATCTCCATATCTTCAATCTGTAACAATATTTCGAATATGAGAGATCTTGGACCATTCTGGACTACGAATGGCGTTGCTTGATCCTTCTTTTAGCTGTGGACATTGATGAACGAACAAGTTTCTTAGTTTGGTGAGGCGTTGCACGACCTGGGCTTTCGGGAAATGTTTTAGCTTCTTGCAGTCTGCAATCCAAAGTGATTCAAGAGACGATAGGTTTCCCAACCAATCTGGCAAAGCTTTGATTCCACCGAATCCATGTATTGTCATACAATCCAAAGCAGCAAGATTCTGAACAAATTCTGGCACAGAACTGAGTTTTTCCCATCCCAACAGTCTCAAGTCCACAATGGAGTCGATGATCTTCTGGATTGGAGCAATGCTCGGGAACTCATCAAGCTCATTCGAGAATCCCCCAATTCCCAACCTCTTCAAGCTCGTGAAGTTCTTCAACGCTGCAGGCACGCGCGTCCCTTTCCCTCCAAAGTGAATCATTAGATCCTCCACATATGAATGCAATTCTGATAGATTGAGCCAATAGTTCTCCAAATTTGGACACCTCTCTACTGTCAACTTCCGGAGAGATGTGCAGGATTGGAGTCCACTTGGCAGACTTGTCAGCCTCTCACAACTCGTAACGTTCAAGAACACAAGCGATGAGAGACCCTCTATTCCTGGCAAAAACTCAAGATTGTGACAGTTAAATACTTCTAAACTGTGAATAGAACCTGGCATGGCCTGTCCATCCCTTGCACCAAGATGTGTCAATTTTTCGCAGTCTTTTACAACGAGTACTGAGAGACTTGAATTGTTGTCTAGTAAAGGCGCTGGTAGGGAAGCGAGCTCGGATATGTTTACTATGAGAAGAAATCTGAGAGTGGCAAGTTTGCTGCTAAGCTGTGCCAGAGGCAAGTGACTGCTCACAATCTCTATAGTCAAATTCACAAGAGCTGGAAAATGAGTAGGAACTGATATCAACACGCGACAGTTGCTTATCTTCAACGTCTCAAGGCAAGGGAAGACTATACTTCCTGTTCTCGCTTCCTTCCATTCCACGAGGCTCTTCATGTCATCAAGATATAGCTCTCTCAGCGCGGGAAACAAAGGCGTGCTCACATTACTGTCATTATCAGCATTGCCATAGAATTCACTTCCTATGCACTTCACCTCTTGCATTCCTTTGACCTCAAGAACCTTAAGACTCGGGAGACGCCCAAGGTTTGGGAAGTGATCACAGTAATTGCAACCAAATAAACGAATCTCCACCAAACTGTTGAGCATTGATATCCATGGCGCGAACTTCTCCCCATAAAAGTACTCAATCACTATGCTTTTCACCGACGAATGAGTCTTTAGGCCTATCAAGACATTCTCATCATTGATCATTTCTCTTCTTGTGCTGCTCCATCTGAATCCCAACTTGAATAACTTAGTCTTCGCCTGTAGATTCGCTTTCTTCGCAGCTTCTCCACTCGTCACCTGTTCTAGATTGTATATATCAAGCTCTCCCCTCAGTTGATCTGCACATCCAAGTTCTTCCATTCCACAACCTTTCTCCGAATTCACAACAAAAGCAGGCATTCTTTGAATGCAGGGCAAATGCACCATTTTAACCGGCAACTGGTTCCTCAACTTCTCGTTGTATGAATCAACATATAAATGTCTCAAGCTAACCAAGTCCTTGAGCTCTTTTGGAAGCTTTCGAAGAAACTTGCAATCTTGGAGTCTTAAGGTCTCCAAATGGTAAAGCTTGCCAACAGATTTGGGAAGCTCGCGTATTTTTGTTCGGGAAAGGTCTAGATATCTCAACCGTTCCAACTTGCCAATTGAGGTTGGCAAAGCAGAAACATTAGATCCACCTAACTTCAACACCCACAAGCTCCGAAAGCTGTTCCATGGGATGCTGCTAATGCTGATAGACACATCATGTTGTGAACATAAAGTAACTTCCTTGCCTCTTTTTTGGGTATTGTTGGCATATCGGAAACAAAAGATAAATGACGAACGTGAGGCTTAACGTATCCAAGATTGGCAACTTCAGGAGTCATGATCTCTGTTTCCAAAATATAGCACGCAAGATCATATACAAGATCATGCATCTTGCAGTATCGAACATATCCATAGTCATCTTTTTCGGGATCTTGGAATAAGGAATTTGCCAACAGTGTGTCAAAATATTTCCCACCAGTGTCCTCCATTGTTTCTTTTTCTGATTGGAGATACCTTTCAGCCATCCAAAGCTGAATGAGCTCGTCCTTTTCAAAACGAAAACCTTTGGGAAAGATCGAACAATAAGCAAAACATTGCTTCAAACAAGGGTTTGGCAAGTAATCAAAACTCAGTTTCAAGATATGCAAGACTCTCTTGTTGTCCTCATGTGAATCCCACACCTTGTTGTTTAGAATTGACAACCAACTATCCCTCTCCATGTTCCTGCACATTGTCCCTCCCAAAACTTTTGCAACTAAAGGAATGCCCCCACATTTTTCAGCAATGTCCCTACCAATTCTCTCAAAATCTCCACCAATCTGTGCTCCATTTTTCGAAACTTCTTCCCTAATTATGCACCAGCATTGTTCTTGAGATAGTCCTTGCAAGTCATGTTTGTGACAGTGTGGTATCACTGATGCAACTTGGTCTCTCCGAGTTGTTACGATGATTTTGCTCCCACTGTTGTTGCTAATCACTGACAAACAATGCCCCAACTGATCCCATTTAGCGCGATCTTCGCTCCACACATCATCAAGCACAAGAAGGTACTTCTTGCCTCCCAAAATCTCTCGAAGGGCTCGAAGATTCGCATCCCTATGAACCAAAGTTGTCCTTTTGGTTACAGATTCAAGCACCCCTCTCAAGATCTCAGTAACATCAAAATCCTTTAAAACATAGACCCAAATTGCTTCACCAAATTGATCCTTCACCAACTCATGGTTGCATACAGATTTCGCAAGAGTGGTCTTCCCCAAACCTCCCATACCAAGTATCAAAACAACAGAGATATGATCTTGTGGACCACTTGAGCTAATCAAGAAATTGACTATCTCTTCAACATCTCTCTCCCTTCCTATGACTATCGAATCACCAAGAAACGAGTCAGTGATCAAATCTGTATGAACAGATGTTACAGATCCTTGTTTCTTGTTCTTGATCAGTGTCAACAAATTTGCTTCCCTCATGATCCTCTCCACAGAAGCATTAATCTTCTTGAGTTTCTGACCCATCTTGAGATCAAAAGCTAAGGTTTTGGGGTATGAAAATGAAAACAAGTCGCGTACCTTTCTCTTGCTAAGGACTTGATAAGCAAACTCATCAAACACATTATCAGCATCATAAGCAACATCTTTAAGATTCAGCATCCAATCCTTCACAGCACCATTGCTCAGCTGTGTTTCCTCAGCATCTTGTAACACAGCTTGAATTATTGTAAGCGAACCGCGCAGCTCCTCGAGTTGCTCCTTCAATCCACAAGCAAGATTGATCTGCTGAGAGGCCAGAGAAACCAGTTTTCCTAGTAATGCTTCAGTGACAACTCCAGCAACAAGTTCAGCCATTTTTGTCCTCAAAAGCTTCAAGAAACAACAGAGTTCAAGATGTGGAATCAAAGTGTAGTAGTTGCTATGAAGAAAGAACAGGAAAGGGAAGATAAAATTGTGAATTGAAGGAACAAAGCTTCAATATTTTTTTGTTTGTTGATGTCTTCATTTTGCATTTTAAATGGTAGTTGATAAGCTTAGCTTTCCTACTTTGAATGTTCATGGAGTTGACTTGTAACATCCAACCAATAATTGAGTCTAAATTGTTAACAAATACTTAACAAGTATCAATGCCTAGTGACCAAATGATTAAGAGTTGTTTCTTTAGACAAAGTCTCAGAGTTGGTATTGTACTATTGTCTATTTTCATTTTCATTTTATTTGAGCAAATTGATTTCATTTTGAAATGAATGAAATAAGATTCTTATATCTATTTCTTTTTTACATTATGACTTTGGTTTAAAATTTGAATTTTGCATCCGAATGTTCAATTTTAATGTTTTTTTCATGTTTTTTTTTTGTTCAGTTGAGCTACATAATAGGGGGTAGCTATCCTCTTTAATCCAAAACACCACCCCACACGACTCAATGATATTTGAACCTACGACCTCCCACACAAGGTGATGTGTATCTTACCATTGCGACATCCCTTAGGAGACTTTAACGTTTTTTTCATGTAATTTTTTAGAGCAACACGATTATGAGTTCCCCCATAATAATGCATATTATATAAGAAAAGTAGGAAATTAAATAGTAAAGAGAATAATAACAATAAGCTTAGTTCTCATTTCTATAAAAAAAATTAATTCAAACATTAACTAACTGTGTGAAAGTTTGTATCAAGCGTGTGGGTTTAGGGAAGTAAAAGGAAGAGAAAAGTGGAAGGGGCGGCGACTAGCTAAGGTTAGGGCGTACGTTCCTGTTGCGTGGGGTAGGAGATTACGATTTCCGACCAACCGAAGGAGGTGTAGGGAATTTTGGGTAGAGATATCGCTTTGGGGGAAGAGAGGAAAAGGGTGTGGTGACATGTGGGGACTCGAACACTGGTGGGGGGAGAGGTGGGTTGCAGTATAAAAGAGGGTAGGGTAGTGGGGTTTATACCACACCAGAATAGAGGAGGATGACAGGAGAGACGACAACGATGATAATGGTGGCAGAGGTGAGGAGAACGAGCAGCCACATGAGCAGGGTCCGGAGGAGGTTGCGACTTATTTCGGCCTCCTTCGAATAAGGGAAGAGAATGATGACATGCTGGATTTTGGAGCAAGTCGGAGATCGACGGTAGCGACTTCGATGGTCTAGCGAACAACTTGGCAGATAATGGGTCGGTTTCTTACTGATTCCATGGTTCCGTTCAAGGCCATGCGTGCTTGTATGACATCATTATAGAGACCAGTCCAGGGGATGAATGCATTCGAGTTGTTTGTGGAACTGGCGAAGGGGTGAGAACAACGATTTATTTTCGAGTTCTACCATGAGTGGGACGCGAAAAGGGTTATTGATGGGGGACCATGGATTTTTGAGTACAGACCGCTGATCTGTAAATTGTTGGAGCAGGGTGAGCGGGCGGAAGGGGCAGGGCTGTGGTGGATAGACATGTGGGTCCAATTTCATGATTTGTCGGATAATTGTCACTCAGAGTTAGGTTTGCGGCAGATTGTTTTAATAGTCGGGAGGTTTGTCGAGTTTGACAAACTAAGAGGTCCGGGTGGAAGGCTGGCTTTCACTCAGGTCAGGATTGCGGTGGATATTCGGGTCCCTATCCGACGTCGGACGAAGGTGAGGCCACTAGGGGGGTTGGACGTGAGTGAATTTTCAGTATGAACATCTCCCCCACTTCTGCTTCGTCTGCGGAATTATAGGACACGGCGAGAAAATTTGTTTTGTTCGGTATGGCCTAGGGACCACTGAAGTTGAAAAACCATATGGAGTGTTTCTTCGAGCCCGGGATAAAAAAGCGGGGGTTGTCTATGCTGACAAATGGCTTCGAGAGGAGAAATGAAAAACACCGGGCTAGGGAGTAGGCAGTGGGGAAGGGCCGGTGGTTGGGGTCAAGCGGCTCGAAGTCATGGAATATCGGGACACAACTTCAATAGTAGCTAAAAAACGAGCACGGGTAGGCTCACCTGAAGACTCGATACCTGATGCCATGGAAAGGGGATCAGAGGAAGAAATGGAGGATGGGGAAGAAGGAGAAATCACGGGTCTAGGAACCCAAGAGAGGGAGTGATCCTTCTCGGGTTGGATCCGGTCCTGGGGCCGGGTTCTCTAAGCCAAAACCCAGGAGGTGCCATACATAGACACTTACCCAAATAGGGGTGTTTAGTTAGTATGGGCCATTTACAGGGGGTGAGGCCCTAACAAAAAAGTTTGTGGTGACAATACCAGTGTTGGCCTTAAGCAGACTTGGAGTGTTAGATATGATTGATTTATGTATTAATTCTTCTTTTATTCCTTTGATTTTTAATGAAAGGTTGTGCCTATTGCACCGTTTCCGTTAAAAAAAAAGGCATTAATGGTGTTAAAAAAATTTGTTAATTCCATGCTTCCGTGAAAATTCAATAATCGATTTTAGCTTACAAGAAGAGCAACGTGTCTAGTTTTATTGTCTTATGTTTGGATTGTGAGAAAATTTCCTTTTAAAAAAAAAGATTGTGCAAAATTCAGTCTAATCCCGACTCGCGGTGAATTATTTTCTAAAAATGTATTTTATTATTTGCATTTTAAATATTTTAATTAATTTTTGTATAATCTGTATAAAAATATGGGTAATTGTACATGGCCCCATGTGGTTGACACGTTTTGCACCAGTGACCCCTGAATTTTTTTTTTGTAACTTTAGGATACCCTGTGATTTTAGAGGGGCTATTTTGGCAGTTAACTTGACGAAATATTGCTTTATTTCATCATGTCTCATGCACATGATCCAATTTTTTATTAAAATGCCAATTTTACCCTTCTTTTTCAATCATCAAGAACAAGCTTGAATGTTTGAAGTTTACGGCGAGTTCTTCAACCAATTGTCACCAGAAACTGCAAGTTCTTGCCAAAAATTTCAAAAGTCTGCCGAAAAACTCAAGTATTTCCAGATTCTGACGAGAGCTAATTTTTTTCCTCCACTTCCGTTGTTTAATATTTTTGCCAAACAAATAAATTATGTAACATGATTAAACCAAACTAAAATGAACAATCAAAACCAACTAAATTTTATTAAAGAATTGACATGAATCTGTCATACCTTCAAATAGAACAAAGGACAAGCTAAAAACCAATAAAAAAAAAAAACTAAAGTTTGATACAAACCAAACAAAACCCTAACTAATTTAGATTTGCCTGTCATTTGGACTAGATATGGACAAATTTGACTTCTCCCCGACGAGGACGTGACCCACGAGTGAGAGAGAGATGACCGGAGTTGGCGGCGAAGCAAACGGCGGAGGCTGATGGTGCCAGAGATTTGTTCGCGGATGGTGCCGAAGGCGGAATGTGGAGGAGGCGGAGCTTAGGAGCGGCGCGACAAAGCGAGCGGGGGAGCAGAGGTGACGAGCTTCGAGTTCTCACTCCGGAGAGCTCCAATAATGATGTAGTGAGAGAGAGAGAGATGAGAGAAAGAATAGTTTAAAGAGATGGGAGAGAGATGGAAGATCAGATTTAGATTTTAATTTTAATTTCATTTTATTTAATAATAATAATAATTAAGAAAAATGAAAAATCAAAGGGTGTTTTGATATTTTCCAAACTTAACTAATGGTGATGAGACAAAATAGCACCTCAAAACCACAAAATATCCTAAAGTTACAAAAAAAAAAAAAAAAAGGTTCAAAAATCATTAGGGCAATACATGTCATTCACATGGTGTCATGAAAAATTTTACCTATAAAAAATACTCATAGAATTCACTTGAATATTTTTTCTATTTTTTATTAATTTTCTCTTGAAGAAAATTATTTGAATCCGACTCAAATCATAAAAGAGAAAGAATTTTTCATTTTTTTTTGTTTCTTACATTACTGAAGAACCGAATCCCAATTTCCTTGAAAAGGGGAAGGAGTAGGACATGGAATCCTCACGAGTCTTTAAGTTCAAAACTCTGGTACAATTTATCTTCACCCAGGAGAAGACGGGGGCTTTGGTGGCCTCTTGCGTGAGTCAAGTGTTTGTGAAACTTCTTGTGGGAACGTAAGATAGGAGAAAAGATATGGAAAAGGGTTTGAAACTTCACATTTGGATAAGAAATTCGAAAAAGCTTTGGGAGATTCACATATAGAGTAGAGTTCCATAGAAGACTTGAGGGACGATGCATTCGACGAAGAGATTCAAGAATCTTTAAGAGTTTTGCAATTATAGAACTTTTAGGAAGCCGTGAGAGTTTAGGATTCAAAGAAGAGCTTTAGAGGATATCTCAACAATTATAATAATGAGCCTTTAAAGTTTGACACATTACACATTAACACTCATACTCGAGCAAAAAGTGTCCGCTCGTGTATCTTTTTTTTTTTTTTTTTTGATAATAGGCCTAAGCTTCATTAATTAAGCAAGCACAAATAAAATCTATAATCTATATATAATATATATAAACCAACACCCTCTATGTACACGTGTTATTACCTTGAATTTTTTTTTTAAATATTTTTTATTTAAAATATAATCATAAAATAACATTTCTTTTCACAGTTACTAATCTACTCCTAAAAACATGTGCCTTGCTAACTTCCCATTTCGTTTTAGTTTTAAATTAACCAACCACTCACAAACCCTTCCTTAATTATCTCACCATATTAGCCACCTCCTCTCCCCATATACCTCAAGAGAGAACAACAATACAAAGAGAGCATTGTATTGCATAG
>JAYMTK010002733.1:0-13324 GCA_036897405.1 Pelargonium myrrhifolium | reverse complement strand
TTTAGAGTAATAAATTTATAAAAACAACTTCCCCCCCCCCCCCCCCCCGAACCACTCTAATTATGTCTGTTATTGAGTGCAGTTTGAAGGTTGCCACAGTTCTCATATTAATTAGGTTACTCAACTGGAGTGGAGCTTCTTGGATATTGGTAGTTGTCATATTGCAATATTCCTGGTCGCTTTGAACATTAGTTAACATTATGGGAGTTCACAAGGGCATTCGGCTTATTACGTACTCTAAAGAGATTGTAGATGGGCAACCAATCTATTTTTCTTCAAATTGTCTTCCTATTAAGGCTTCAAAATACGAACCTGCTGGACATTCTTTCCATTCCGCTGCTCTTAAACTCATTGGTTGGGAAGAGGAGAAAGATGTAGATGATGATGACCAGAAAGTGTCAAATGATAAGGATCGGTCATATATGCCATCTTCTGAATCGTATAGCAGTAAAGGTAAGAAGAAATCAGGTGAGAGCAAGCAACAAGATCACTATGCACTGTTGGGTTTGGCCCATTTAAGATATCTTGCCACTGAGGAACAGATAAGAAAGAGCTACCGTGAGACTGCGTTGAGGTACCATCCTGACAAACAGGCTGCTCTACTTCTTGCCGAGGAAACTGAAGCAGCAAAAGAAGCAAAGAAGGTTGAAATAGAGAGCCATTTCAAGTCCATTCAAGAAGCATATGAAGTGTTAATCGATCCTCTGAAGCGAAGAATTTATGACTCTACAGATGAGTTTGATGACGAAATTCCAACTGATTGTGCACCACAGGACTTCTTCAAGGTTTTTGGTCCAGCTTTCATGAGGAATGGGAGGTGGTCAGTTAGCCAGCCAATCCCAACTCTTGGTGATGAGAACACATCAATAAAGGATGTGGATAATTTTTATAATTTTTGGTACAGTTTTAAAAGCTGGAGAGAGTTCCCACATGCTGATGAGTTTGATCTTGAGCAAGCTGAGTCTCGTGACCACAAGAGGTGGATGGAGAGGCAAAATGCAAAGCTTTCAGAAAAGGCGAGGAAGGAAGAATATGCAAGAATACGTACTCTTGTTGACAATGCCTATAAAAGAGATCCAAGGATACTTGGGAGAAAGGAAGCAGAGAAAGCTGAGAAGCAGCGGAAAAGAGAGGCTAAATATCTGGCGAAGAAGTTGCAGGAGGAAGAAGCTGCCAGGGCTGCTGAAGAGGAGAGACGTCGGAAAGAAGAGGAAGAAAAACGAGCTGCTGAAGCTGCTTCACAGCAGAAGAAGGTGAAGGAGAAAGAAAAGAAGCTCTTGCGCAAAGAAAGGACTCGTCTTCGAACAGTTTCGGCTCCTGTTGTATCTCAACGATTGCTTGATGTTTGTGACGATGATGTAGAAACTCTTTGTATGTCCCTTGATATTGAACGGCTAAGGGATCTCTGTGAGAAAATGGAGGGCAAAGAAGGTATAGAACGAGCAGAAATTCTGAGAGATGCAAGTGGAAATACTAATAATACAGAGGGCAAGAAACAAGCTGAGAAGAGGATTCCTCAGCAGAATCCACAACAGAAGGCACAGAAGAATGGTTCTTCTGCAAAGGCTAATGGAAGCGTCTTATTGAGCAACATAGACAAGAAGGAAAAGCCTTGGGGTAAAGAAGAGATTGAACTTTTGAGAAAAGGAATCGTGAAATATCCGAAAGGAACATCTCGGAGGTGGGAGGTTATTTCAGAATACATTGGTACCGGAAGATCCGTGGAGGAAATTTTGAAGGCAACCAAAACAGTGCTCCTTCAGAAGCCTGATTCTACCAAAGCATTTGATTCATTTCTTGAGAAGAGGAAACCTGCAGTGTCCATTGCATCTCCACTTTCAACTAGAGAGGAAGCAGGTTTATCTCCTGTTGAGAATAATGCTGCTAAGGCTGAAAGTTCTGAAGAGTCTACCAGCAAAAGTGCAGAAAGTGGGAACCCAGAAGTAGTTGCTGCAACTGCAAATGGGGTTTCTTCCAGTTCGGATCAAGATGTGTGGTCTGCAGTACAAGAAAGAGCACTGGTTCAGGCTTTGAAAACCTTTCCTAAGGAAACCAGCCAGCGATGGGAGAGAGTTGCTACAGCTGTTCCTGGGAAGACAGTGAACCAGTGCAAGAAAAAATTTGCTTCCCTGAAGGAGAACTTCAGAAACAAGAAAAGTGCAGTTTAATTTGTTAGGTTTCATCCAGATAGTACGAAAAAAATGAAGAACGTGCACACACGAAGATTTTGTCTGGCTATCTTGTTTTAAACCTAATTCTTTGGTCATTCAAGGTGGGAATTGCTTGGGCTCTACATCCATTGGAAGTAGAGAAGCAATTCTTCCTGCAGTTCTGCTATCCAGTTTTCAAGATATCAAGCAATATAGGTAGGTATTATAGAGAATATTTTCGGAGTAGTCCGGTAGATGGAAATTGTTCCTAGTTGTCTCTACTTGTCAGTGAAGATGCTCTATGTCAGCTGGAGATTTCTTTCTTTTCTTAATTATTTTCAGGTTATGGTTCTCAGTAGTTACATGAATATCTGGTTTTTACCACATTGTAATGAGCTGAGGGGATATGAGAGGCAGTGCATAGTTGAAGCAAGAGTTTATTGTATTAACAGACAAGTATACGATCTTTTAATATGAAGAATGCTTCTTAAACCTACATTGCTTTGCTTTGGATGCTCTCATTTTGAATGATGCATGGAACAATTCTGTTGGCATTGAAGATTTCTAAGTTGTGCTAGACTGGTCTCTCTCTCTCTTGTGATGTCCATGGAGATTTATCTTGTACTCGTAAGAACTTTGTGTTTTGCATTCTTTCTTAATTGGGTTTGTGGAGTATTAGAGACCTTTGAATATGGTCAACTTTGTGTAGTTTGAAGAACAAAAGTACAAAACAACCTGCGATGCCATTGAGAAAAGGAGAAATGAAATCTCGAGAGAACCTTCAACACATGATGACCAGACTCTGGGATGCCACCGACAAGTCAGTCACAGTCTGAGGATTCAAGAATATCTGTTTTAAGTAAACTTGCTAATATGAAGTCAAACAACAATATAACAAAAGTAGGAATCTCTTGGGGAGCAGAGTATGAAGAAACATGTTGTCAACTTGCAAGTATGATAACATCTAGAAAGCTGCACAACTAAGATGTGAAAAATGGAGGACATCAAATAACACAACTATGACAAAATTTATGCTCTTTTGGCTATTGTGGTAATATTACAAGGATACATACAAAATTCATTGTGAAGGATAATATGCATCAAAATAGGTTTTCAGAGGAACTTAAATGAGATCAGATGGGGAGAAAAGAAAGAAGATTAATACTTATCACTCCTGGATTTTGTTCCTGTCCTACTTGAGTGAGAAGAAGCTAAAGAAAAAGAAGAATCCTTTGACTGCCAAATAAATTATACACTAATTCTGAAGAATAGTATAAGAAAAAATCACCTGCATTGCTCATTTCGGCTAATGCTCAAATAGAACAGTTTTCGAACTTCAAACACACTGTAAAACCGGCTGAACATAAGCTCTCTTTAAAATTCTGTTATCAAGTCCAGCCACACAAGTGCAAAAGGTCTCTATCATCACAATAAACAAATTTACTTACCTACAAGAAACGATTTCTTGGAAGGCTTGCTTTGTTTTCATCATCCGAGTTCTGCTATTATGAGGCCAGCTATTTAAAATAACATATGTAATGATATACAAGCATAGGGACTAACGATGTATAAATACTCTCGAGTAAAATAAAGCTTCTTCTTTCTGCATGAAATAAAATTCACAGGCTCATCGCCTAGGATATCCCTGGATTCTTGCTTGGATTCGCCTCCACCCTTCCTCCTAAAACTTAATTCCACTATCTATTTTAATTGTCAAAAACAGTATAAACATCAGCAAACTAAGAAGTTAATTTGGGTTGTTAGTGTACTTTTCGTCCACCCTGTCTCATATTTGATTCATTAGATATACCCCATATCAAATAAACTTGTACCATCCAAGTTTATACATGAGATACAGCTACTGATTCTTTTTCCCTTCACTATTCTTCACTCAACTCAGAACTTAACCATTTCGCATTTCATATCACAGAAAAGCATGTGTTGCAATAATAATCAATCAAATTAACCGACTTCTATACAAACTTTCATTTCCTTTTTGTTACATTCTCTTAGGCACAATAGCATACTTAAAATTAAGTCACAGACAACACAACTTTGATAGTATAAATCATGTCCAAAGAAGTTCTAAGGGTGGTGGTTCTCCAAGATGCATCTCGAGATCTTAGTGTGGGCGCAATCAGATGGGTCCTGCACGGCTTACCACTTAAGCCTGGCGATGAGCTAACACTTCTGGGAATTATTCACCAGGTTAATAATCCTAGTACGTTATCTTTCGTGACAGCTGGGAAAATGTGTAAGGTTTCATGCCTATTTTTTAGATAGAAGTAGCATCAAACCAAATACTGGTAAAGATGAGTATTAGTCAAAACAATGTAGATATAAATGCAGTGTACGAATTGAGATGATTGGAATCTAACTTATCTTTTCTTCTTCTTCTTTTCAGTGGGATACAAAAGCAAGGTGGACAGTTCAATATTTGGAGCAAACAATAAAATTATACAGGAAGAGGTTGCCAGGAAGAAGGAAGAGTATCAGAACAATGTAGAGATTATAGAAATTTCTAAGCAATGCGAAAAAGAAAAGGTTAAATTCAAATCTGTTGCAAACTTAAAGCTTTATGCTTTTCTAGTCTAGTCTAGAATCATAATGTTTTGAGAGTATTGTTACGACTATGTAATTGACTTGTGGAGATCAAAACAAGTAACCCTTAAGAAGCATGAACAGTTGCATCTGAAACATCTACGTTCACAACTGATACAATATCACAGTTCCGAGTTCTATTAAAATTCTAAATGCATGAAATCTTTCAGATTATATTCCATATAGAGGTGCAAGAAGGACCTTCTGCAAGGATGGTTGCTTTAAAAGCTGCCAAAAGCTTAAAGGCAACATGGATGGTACTTGACAGGTCAGTCAAATCTTCAATTTGTTGATTCAAAATTCCCATATAATCTTGTGAATAGGAAACTCAACTGTAGAACTGAATCAGTCTTTCAATTTTTGTTTAAGCAACTGACCCTAGATTGAGCTATAATGTATTTAAATGCAAGAAAACATTACAAAATCTCAAATCAAACCAAAGAATGTAATCTAATTGTACTCTAATTGTTTTATGACCATGTATTAGTGCTAACTCTGGCTAATCCAAGTTGGCAATGCATGGAATCTGGTGAAAATGAATACATTACAAGCATTTTTTTTGAATGTCTTAATCATTCACATCTTAAAAGGTATCTCATATATAGAAGTATCTAGTTTTTTACTCAGATTCCATTTGGCCCTATGGAATTTGTCATTTCTCTAAAGAAATGCAGCTATATAAACAAGATGATTACACTTACACAGTCATGTTATTGATGATGATTCATATTTCATAATTCACTGACAACTATACACAGAATTCAAACAGAAAATGAAATTTCTTCTGAACTTTTATGTAAAGAAAATAGAAGAGAAGATGAAGACACTCAAAGATATATTGATAAAAGTTTATGCCTTTATATCATCTTCGGTACTTGCAGGCAGATGAAGAAAGACAAAAAGTTTTTCATGGATAGGCTTCCTTGTGGGATATCTAGGATGAAACGGAACAATACTGCAGAAGAGCTGAGAGGGCCAAAAGCAATTGAAGAACAAGTATCTTATGATGAAATGATACCAGAAAATGTCAAACAAAAACTGTTTAATAAGAGTAAGTAACTAAATGCAATTGTGATATACAATTCATCTTGATTACCCCATGAACTCCAAATTCCATGCCTTTCCATGAGAACTAGATAGGAAACTATCTAGACCAGATTAATGATCTGCAGTTCTAAGTTTGTCAATAGAATTACTGCCATTGCTTTGCAAGGAACAGATAAACAGATTGTGCATTTAAATTTGATATGGACTTAAATGCTAGAGCATAAACAAAAAAAAAATACTTGTTCTCCAAGATATGTAGTTTTCTTGGCCTGCATTGCAATAGATTTTCCATAAATCATGATGGGACAAATTTAATTAATGCATCTTTCAGAATCACCAAATCCTAAAAAGAGCAGAACAGACAAGCAACAAGGAGCCGAAGGAGGTGGAGAATCTCCATGGTATAGCGCCAGGAAATCTACTTCATTGTCTAAAGTTTTATCAAGTGAGCAGCTTACAACTACACTTACAAATTTGGGGAACACTGAAGCCTCAAGTTCAGGAGGTGCTACCGAGAAAAAGTACTCCCCCTTGCATTTTCAAGAGGAAGGAAATGCTGCAAACACAGAGCACGAAACAGAAGGCGAGCAATCACCACTTTTCATGTTAGAAACTCGGGAAATGGGTCTGAAGGAAGGACATAATACAAGCAGTCCAGATGAACAACAAAACCAGAATAGCAACTGCAACAACAATTGGATTGGTGGGCCGGACGAGGTATTTAAAAATTCTGATTGCTCCATTTGCCAGAACAAACGACCAAAGATTGGATGGAAGAGGGACTTCACCTATGCGGAGCTTTATGCTGCTACAAAGGGATTCTCTGACAAGAACTTCCTATCAGAAGGTGGATTTGGGTCTGTCTTCAGAGGAGAACTGAATGGGCTGAAGATTGCTGTAAAGCAACATAAAAGTGCAAGCTTCCAAGGAGAGAAGGAATTCAAGTCTGAAGTTCATGTACTCAGTAAAGCCAGACATGAAAATGTGGTGATGCTGTTGGGGTCATGTTCAGAAGGAAGTCACAGACTCCTTGTATATGAATATGTTTGCAATGGATCACTGGACCAACACCTATCTAGTAAGAAAGAAACATATTGCAAACTACATCACATTCTCAAATTTCTCTGCAACTAATACTAATTTTTATTAAATGACACAGAACACGCCCGTGAACCACTAAGTTGGGAGAAGAGGATGAAAATTGCTCTGGGAGCTGCCAAAGGTTTAAAATATCTGCACGACAACAACATCGTTCACAGAGACATGAGACCAAATAACATCCTTGTTACCCATGATCATGAATCAATGGTAATGTATCATCCATATGCATTGATGTAATGCTTTAACATCTTACATACCCAATGAATCAGCTAACATGTGGAGTGTATCAGCTAGGAGATTTTGGTCTAGCAAGGACTCAGCATGAAGATTCAGATCAGTCATCGGATACAAGAGTTGTTGGAACATTGGGGTACTTAGCACCCGAATATGCAGAATGCGGAAAAGTGTCAACCAAAACAGACGTTTATTCCTTCGGGGTGGTTTTGCTACAGCTGATCACTGGAATGAGGACAACAGACAAGATCCTAGATGGGAAAAGTCTAGTGGGATGGGTAATAAACTCAAAACCATATAAGTTTTCATTTGCTTATCCGGTAACCAACCTCAAGAAAGATAAATCCTAAGGAAGTTATATGCTTTTTATTTGCTAATTATTGAGGACATCGAGTTTCCTTGCACCTAAAATATATGCAGACCAAAAGAAAAGTTTTGGTTCAAATGTTACATCCAATGAATCATAATTCATAACACCATAATTATTAGCATATATATGTAGTTATGTCACTAAGACTGTTTTGCACTACCAATTCCATGAGGCCATTCGTCTTTCACAACCGCTAAGGTTATCTGCATTTGTCGTCATTTTCTTGCAGGCAAGACCATTGCTAAAACAAAGAAACTACCCAAGTCTGATTGACCAGAGGATTCTAGACTCCCATGACGTCCACCAACTCTTCTGGATGGTTCGAGTGGCAGAAAAATGTCTTAGCAAGGATCCCCAAAAGAGGCTAACAATGGATAAGGTATAGTTTTACACTGCAAGTGTTTATAGACAATTCTACATGCATTAAAACTAAGTTCATATCAAGCTAGACTTATCCCTTTGAGAGCATAAAAATCACAAAAACCAACAACCTTAGTCCCGAGTCTTTAACATCATACACATAAAGCCACTAGTTATAGAAAATCAAGTAATCATCTAGAGTGGGAAAAAGAAACAAGCTAATTTTGTGTTAGATGATATATATATATATACTTCAGGTGGTTTATGCTTTGGATCACATAGGACAAGGCAACACGATTTGCCATATGAGTGACTTCTCTCCAGCACCATCGGACTCGGTGAGTAGCAGCGTGCAAGACTCGTCTGATTCACCAGGTTACAATGGAAGCATTGGCACAGACACAACATTTACAAGTAGCATGAGCCAGAAGAGTGATAAATCTGCTGCGTTGCCACCACCAAAAACCATTTCATGGGATAGCTCAAGTGCATCGGTAATAAACTCGGGTGTTGGAAAACTAAATTTGGGAGGTAAGAAAAAGAAAGAAAAGCCAAAAAGTAATAGACCAAGAATATGCTATGATGTAATGGTGGAATAGAAAGAACAAAATCTTTCATTTTAAGTATATTGAAGACATTTTTAGTACTTCTGACAGTCATTGAACCGAGAAACAAGGACAATGAAACAATTTCGGTTTAAAGAATAGAATTTCCATATTCATCACACAAATATATATGCCAAAATTCAACAATTCAATCGTAAGCATAGGAGGTCGATGAAATGCTAGAGAGCGTGGAATTGTGCAAATGCTTACTAATTAGCATAGATTATGTACTGACGGCGATCATTCTTTTGGCAAATGCCAACTTGTTTTTATTGCCTTCTTCCTTAATTTGTATCCTTCAAGCAAATTTGGTACTGCTTTAATCTTCTTCTTCAACCAAACCTTGATTGAATCGATGGTTTTTTTTATGTCACAAATATCACCTGTGACAAAACATTTACCAAATCACCTTCAACAATGGTCCAAATAATTGTTTTTACACACCTTTTGACTTGTACGAAATAAAATTTTGGCTCTAAAACTTTGACTTTACCATTTTTGAAAAATGTACGTGTAGTTTTCTTTAATTCAACCCAAATTACATGCTATAGCAAGTAAACCTCACAAAATTGTCACGTTAGTCGTCCACATGGTTAAAAAATTTATTTAATATTAATTTTTAACATGTTTTCACTCATTTGCCGTTTAAACTTTTTACATTTTACACTCCTACCATCTTCTTCATCAACATGATATTACCGAAAAATTCATAGTCTTACTGGAAACATCATACACTTGCCGGAAAATTCATAGTGTCGTCAGAATCTGTAAAATACACTAGATCTAGCGATTTATTTCCTCAACAATTCCAAATTGACAGGAATCATCCAACATTCTCTACACCTCACTCTCTCTTCAAACATGAACCGTCCAACTTTCTCTCTCATCTTCGTCTCTGCCGTTGTGGCCTTCGACGATGATCCGTTGATCCAGCAAGTGGTCGACGCCGAAAGCGCCGAGCTTGAGGCTGAGGACAGTTCATCGACCACCACCACTTTGCTCTATTCATTATAAGTTCAAGAGATCATACGCCTCGCAGGAGGAGCACGACTGCCGCTTTGGGATCTTCAGGACCAATCTTTGTCGGACCAGGCGCCACTAGAAGCTCAACCCGTCGGTGACTCAATTCTCTGATTTGACTCCCGTCGAGTTCAGGAGGACCTACCTATGGCTGAAACCCTTGAGGTTTCCCAAGGACTCCGGGAAGACTCCCATTATGCCCACCAATGATTTGCCGATTGATTTTGATCGGAGAGAACAAGGTGATGCGACGTGGAAAAACTATGATGTGGACATTCATGTTGGGCATGTGAGCTAGACGCTGACGTGACACAAATCCTATATGGACATTCTTAACCAGTTATAGAAGGCAATTTGAATTAAAAATAATTACAAGTCCATGATTTGAAAAAGTTAAAGTGGAAGTCTGAGAGCCAACATTTTATTTTGGACAAGTCCAAGAGATGTAGAAACAATTAATCTCAGTATATATGCTTTTACTTCTCAACAATAACCACTATGGAACTTTTTAGTTTGATAGAATACAAAACACTTTTTTGAGTGACAAGGTAAGTAAGAAATAATCTGATTGTAGATATTCACTCGATGAAGTTTTTATTAGTATACAAAATCATAATTTTGAGCTATCATTTTAAAAAAACTCCTAAGTTTTTGAGTTATCATTTAAATCAAATAAAATCAAGTAGTTTTGAGTTTTCATTTAGGCGTCATTTGGTTTCAGAAATGTAAAATATCATGGATTAATGTGGATATTATAGGAATGTAGATTACTGGAATGAAAATTGCTGGAAAGTTGATAATATTACGTTTGTATTAGTGAAAAGAATCTAAAATAAGCGTTTGGAATAAATAAACTGAAAATCAAAATTTTGGAAAAAAAAACATGAAAAATTACAGGTATACCCTTTTCAATTATCATTTTTCCACGCATATTTTCATGAGACATTGCAAAATTCGAATGTAATCAAATTATTATTTTTAGTCTAAAAGTGTAACATATATACATATATATATATATAGGGTAAAATGTATATCAATTGACTGATATAAAGTTATATCAGTTGCAACTTAACAAAGTCAATGAGATGATGACACCTCATTTAAAATCACTTATACCTACCCAAGTGAATTTGTGGTAGCGGAGCAACCCGTCCGGATCCATGATTTTAATTGATGTGTCATCACCTTATTAGTTTCACTGATGTAACTTTATATCAGTCAGCTAATATACATTATACTCATATATTAAAATCACTTATATAAGTTTTACCATAAAAATATTGTAAACATGTCAAAAAAAAAATATTGTAAAAACTATAGCATGATTAGTATATAATATAAGATTTGTGGATAAATGTACAAAACTACAAAATAATGGACAAAAAAAACTAAGGACATAAATGTCACTCAAGAATCTAGATGATTGGAAAATTAATATGAATCATAAATACCACCTATAAGATGGTATTTTGTTTTTGGAGTTTAGGGATGATTTTGGATTCCAGCAATCCTTAATTTACCTTCTCTCTCTTAGGACTAACTTTACACAAATATAAGAAAATGAACTTTCTCATTGACTTTGTCACTTTCCTGTTAGAATCGGTGTACCAAATGATACCTTAAAAAAAGGAAGGGTTTTTCGTCTTTTTGCAAGTTAATTGATGGAATTTCTAATAGAATTGTAAAAAAAACAAGTTCACGTGTATCTAAGAGGGTAGTAACGTGTAATTTCCCCTAAGTTTTATAATGGGCTGCACATAATGACTTGGGCATCCACTACTAAAAGGTCAACCTCAATAGTAAGATTTGACTTAGACCATTATATTTAGCTCATTATCTTTATATTTTTTCAATGTGGGACATCACCATTTCAACAAAAATACAATGGAATACTAGGATCCCATATAATCGTACTCCTTCTCATCGCCCAATTAACAAGGCATACCAATCTCCTATTCCTTCTTATAGGATCTAGCACCACAACCAAAATGATGGCCGACAACTGATACCTCGTATTTTATGTGAGTTATCTAAGCCTAAATTCAGCTATTTTAGAGCTTTATATCATCATTCTTCTTCATTTTTATGCAATTGTGGGTTGTTTGATCATTTTCTTCATCATGTGGTCGGTTGAGCATTTTTGGGATAAATCATGTCGAATTTAGTCTTTTTTATCGCTTATGTGCTTTATGAGCTTATTAATGGCAAACTTGATGTGGTTTTGTTTGAGTTGTGAGTTTATAGGTGAATGCATCAACTAAGGCATGGAGGGGAGCTAATGAAAGGAGCGAAAAATGGCTAAAAGAGAGTAGAACCCAGAAATGTTGCGACATAAATAAAAATGTCGCGGGATGTTGCTGCTAACCAGAGTTGACCAAGATGGAAGGAGAAAAAGAAAAAAAAAATGTTGAAGTCCTTTGTGGTGTCGCGGCATTTTGGAAGAGTCATATGAAAAATGCCGCGACATCATAAAAAATGTCATGGCATCCCTCACTTACGAAAAATGCCAAGAATTTCTGCAACTCTTGGGAGATCCGATTTTTGACCTATTTGAGCCATATTTTGAAAAAAAGGGATGTATTCTGACACTTACAAGAAGATTGGCGGCTAGAGATACGTCACCAAGGAAGGAAATGAGAAGAATAAAGAGAAGATTCATGATAGGTTTCATCTCTTTATCGTTTTATGCTTGGATTTTAGGATTTTATGGATTGTTTATTGACTTGGAATTTTGCTTTAGTTTACTTTTGTTTTTCCATGTCTATGGGTAACTAAATCTCTTTACTTGGGGTGTGGATTATTGACTCGAGGATGGTGTTTTGATTCTTTTTGGATTAGTTTAATTGAAGTCAAATTTTCAGCAACTTGTACTTAATGCTTGATTATGATTTTGACATTTTCATAGTTTTAATTCCAATACATGTATGTATCTTTGGCGAGTGCTATGTGTGTAGATAGGTTGTTGAACGTGAGCACTTGATTATGTAGTAGTATGCTTCTTTGATGTTTTCAAGGCCCGAAAGTTTTGTGTGTAATGCTTGTTTTGTCAATAATCTTTTGTAGTAGCATGCTCTAGAGATTGACTTGGTTAGTTCTTGGCAATCCTTTGGCGAGGATCTAGATACTTTTGATGACTGGGCAATTTGACATATATTAGACTAACTGAACGAGAAACCTTCATCATCCGAAGAATTCAAATAATTCACACCCTGAGTTTAATTCAATTATTTCTTCCAACCGTTGTGATTGTGTGCTCTGACTAGGTTTACTTTATTTGCAATTTACATATTCGTTGTTCGAAAAAAAAACTTTCAAAACCAAACTCTGATTTTATTATTGCTTTTATTTCAATTTCCGCAATCAATTATTTTAAGGTTTCTAAAATTCCGCCCGAGTCCCCGAGAATTCGATAACTCGGGACTTTACAGTTCTATATTACTTGTGCAAACGGTATACTTGTCATGAGCATAACAAGTTTTTGGAACCCCCCGAACTTAAGCACAAGTGCGTCCCGAGCGAGCGAGGGTGAAAACAAAGAAAAAGACTAAATTCTGAGCTATTCTACATGCAAAAACACCAAACAACGAATCTAAATTCTGTCCAAATATTTCCAACACAATCAGTTCATTTATGCTAAACAATGGATTCTCTCAAAGATGTTTGCATTAACCAAATTTCGAACCACATGTCCAATCACCAAAGATGTCAAGTTACAAGATTATAATTAAGGATAATTACACGTGTTTGAGCAAATATGATTGCGGTCAAACTTAGGCTCAAAGCGGTGTCGTACTGGTAGTCTTCTTCTCCGAGTCAAGGATAGAACTGGGCTTCGG
>JAYMTK010002732.1:0-13327 GCA_036897405.1 Pelargonium myrrhifolium | reverse complement strand
AACAATAGACAATTTCTTAATCACGTGGCCCAGGTGGAGCTACCCACTGAGTGCAGGCCTTTGATAAAGCCCTAATCATTCACAAATCCAACGGTCATAATTGAACTGTCTGTTCCCCACCTGATCCAACGGCTCTGATTGGAGCATTACGACTAATTTATAATTAATTAATTTAAATCCCATAACATCAAAAAGGCTCCTTTTTTATATTTTTTTGGCAATAATAGCCTGAGCGAAAAGCAAAACAAATTTTGGGTCTCAAGAACCCTAATTTCACGATTTGAGCTCTCGAATCAACGGTTTCGAATTGTTTCGTAATGAGAGGAGCGAAACGTTTCGCCGCATCGGAATTGAACCAGGAAGCTACAGATTCGGCTGTGAGTTCTCGGTTCTTTCTGTTTCGCATTTTTATAGTAAAACCCTAATTTCTATTGCCGTTCAATTGCTGCGTGTTTTTTTGGTTTTCTTGTGTTTGGATCTTGGGAAAGTTCGGAAGCTACTAGGAAAGTTGTTTTTATTTTTTTAAAGAAAAAACTTTACTGTATGTGTTTGTGAAAAGAAAATTTTGGGGTTTGTAAGGGTAAAAAGTGAGCTGTGAGGTGGGATTTATTGATTTTGCCGCTTGTGAAAGTTCAAATTTGTGAAATTTATCTGAACTCTAGGCTTTTGATGGTTTGAAGAAGTGAACATTGAGGTTGGTGTGGCTGGAGCTTGGGAATTGAAGTAGTGAGTTTCTGATGTTACTGGTTGTTTTGCTATTATTTTTTTTTATGCTGTTGTAGTTTGGTTGTGAATTTAATGTCTTCAAGCTCATTACTTTGGTTTGGGTTGGAGAAGAATGAACAAATGGGAGTGGCATAGACCAACTAAACAAATGAGATAGTTCACAATTGTTGGCATGCGGCAAATTTTGCATTTGGACCTCTGAATCTCAGAAGTTGTATTTATGATTAAATGTTGATTATGTTGTTACGTCTTTGCAAAACATGATAATGTTGTGAACTTGTGATAGAAATTTCTGCCCGAAGATTTGAATCTTATATTGTTTTATTTTTATTTTTTTTCTGAGCAATTGTTGCAATCTTGAACTACCTATCAGCATGTGCAGAATTTCCCTTGAATATGAAAAGAAGAGTGTTTCTCGTTTATTTGGCGTTAATGAAACAGAACAAAAAGGACTGTACATACCTGATAAAGACGTTTCAGCTATTTTTTCTTCTTACATTGATGTATATATGGGTCTTTCTCTTGTGGGTTGTCTAGCATATTTTTCACATGTAATTCTTTCTAAAAATATCTACAACATTGCAGCTTCGGAATAAAAGGATCATGGCAGGATCCCCTTTTGATAATCATAGGGCAGAACCATCTCAGCAGCAATTGTTGGGAACACCGCAATTGGATGTGCATCGGGCTGAGTCATCACGCCAGCATGTCAGAGCTCTCAATAACCAATTTGCAAGGTTCAGTTTTTATCTATTGCTTTTACGACTACTTTCTACATTTGGCAATTTCTTGTTATCATTTTTCTGTGTTTGCCTGTAAATTAGTCCTTATTTTTCCTTTGGTTGTGTTTGTATTTGCATGCTACGGACAGTTGGGTGCAAACACAACTGAAGAATCACCCTGATGAACTTTGGGAAGATGGGGTCCAGGATTATCTAACTCATGCTTCAAAAATCATGGTACATAGGTCTTATAACTTTTCATACTATTCGAAATGTAGAATTGATCTGAAATGTCTTCTTTGAATGCTCTCTTGGAACATATATTCTCTAAGTAAATATGACTATAAGTTCTACTGGCAAATTTCTATTGGATTCATGATCTGTTCATATATTCAGAATAATTCATTGACACTTTTTAGACTTCAGTATAGAACTTCGGACACTTTTTTGTTTGTTTAATTCTATTGACATTTGGTTTAATGAACAAACCATGGAGTTTATATGATATGTCGTATATATTCTAGTGGAAATGGACATAATGTATCTTCAACTGTTTATTTACTACTTCGGTGCCATGTGAAAGATAAACTAACATTGCATTAGCACTCACTTCTAACTTTGTTGCCTTTCTCACATCAAAATAAAATCAGTAATCATATATCTACCAATTACTTGGACTGGTTGTTCTGCTCTCCATGCGACTTTTGTTTAACGAACTCAAGTCAAACATGATGAATCTTTTGAAGAAATTGTCAATCATTGATTAACTAGTATAACTTTTCTATCAGGCAGAGGATGGCTCACTGATAGGGTCTTTTCAATGTTTGTTAATGTGTCTGTGTTTGCATGCACTTAGAATACAGTTCTATTTATTCTCTCAGTCCCTTGTTGCAGGATAAATATAGTGATGTTGTCCAGTGGCTCAAGGCAAATGCTTTAAAAGGAGAAAATTCATCTGTTGCAGGATCTGGTACTGTTGAAATTGAAAAAGAAAAAACGTCTGATAAAAAGAATTATGAGACCAAGCTTTTCCAAGGGAAAAGTGGACTTGCTCCAGTAGGTACTGCTAGTTTTGGAATGTCATGGGGCTCTGGTGGAAGGTCCTCTCCTTTTGGCCCTACTCCCCCCGAAATACCTCCCGTGAGGAATGAGATAAATCCATTTCAAGGGAAACCCTTATTTGCTCCGGTTGGTACAACTACTAGTTTTGCTACTTCATGGAGCTTTGGAGGAAGTTCATCTGCTATGGGCTCTAGTGCAGGTGAAAAAGCTCCTGTTGGCAATTCATTTCAAGGGAATACTGGGTTTGCTCCTATGGGTACAAGTACAACTACCAGCTTTGGAACTTCATGGAGTTCTGGAGTTTTCTCCACTAGTCAGACCCCTGCTTTGTTTGGTATATGTTATTTTTAGTCAAATTTCGTTAAGTATATTACTTTCATAAAATTTTAAATTTGAAACATTAATGTGTATACAGTATACACCTTAGGAAACTGAGCAGCTATGAAGTTAGAATTTAGAATGTCTAAAGCTGAGACTTGCGGTAGGAATAGTATATCGTAATCTGCATTATTTTCTGATTTATGTTAAACAAAGCCAGCATTATGTTGTGGAGCATGTAGAAATTAGTGGTGAAAGAATTCAGTTTTGAGAAACTAAAAAGGGGTAGGGGTGGAACTAAGATACCATGGAAAGAATTAGTCCAGAAAGTTATGCTAGCACTTGGCTTAAGAAATGAGATGGCATTGGATAGGATAGAGTAGAGGAGGAGAATACAGACAGAAGATCCTAAAGATTTTTGCTGAAGGATTTGTGTTGCTGACCCTGACATTGTTCAGGAAATGGCTTGGTGGTTGTTGTATATTAACCAAAGATTGCTTTCTTCTGCTTGCATACGCTGACTCTTGAAACAATCAAATTTAACACCATTTGTCTTTTATTTTGCTGTGTTCTTTGATATCTAAGAATGTATGTTAATAAACTTCGAGAGAAGGTGAGGCCTGATATACTACCTTTATTTTCTTTTTTTCGCAGGAAATCAAAATTCGGTTTCTGTGAATAACGACGCTTCAGAGGATGCAGATGGTGGTGAGATGATTTAATCTAGAACAAGCAATCTTTTAGAATTTATGGTTACGTTTAAATCACTTTATAAATACATTTTAGAAGGCTATTTGATGGCTGAAAAAATATGGTTGTTTTTCTTGATTATCAGTTCTCTCTACCTCCTCCCCCAAAGGGTTTTTTTTTCTTTCTTTCTTTTCTCTTCTTATTGTCCACTTCAATTCTTTTGGACATTTACTGCATTTTTTGTTTGTTCTTTCTCGCATGCTAACATAGTTAATGTTCTTGTTGTTAATTTGTAGAAAATGACTTGGAGCAGCCTGGCAGCCCATCTGTGAAGAAAGCTGAAGAGAAGGGTATCGTTGTAGTCCATGAAGTCAAGTGCAAACTTTATGTCAAGGTGATTGTTCGCAGAATGTTATGTGATGTTACTTTACTTTAGATAACAATAACATCCATAGTCAGTGGCGGAGCTAGAGTTTAGTGAAAGGGTAGGCATAATTTTTTAATTACAAATACTAAAATTTGAATACCTTATGATTGAATCAACTTGATTATTTTCTGAATGCACTCAGTCGTTTTTAAATAAGTTCGGAGATAGTTGCGTACAATATATTTACCTTACACTTATTTTTATTAGTAATTATACCATATAATTTTGGCTTCATATAAAAGAGTGAAATATTCTTTATATTACATGCTTGAATATTATAGAAATCACCGGGCTTCTTTATATTTCTTTATTTACGGCAAAAGTGGAATTAGATATTTAACTTTTCTTCTTGGTATGAGTCCTCCCTCCATTTAATGTTATAAGTCTATTAATTTAAAAAGTGGGCCCTACTAAAATAGCAAATCAAGCTACTGTTTATCTTCTACCTTGGTGTTTCTGCAACTTAAGATTCATCACAAGACTTGGGGGAGGCAAGGCAACTTTTGCACCACTTGCCCACAAAAATATATAAGATATTAGTGTACTTAAAGGGTATTTAAGGAGTTGGGGTGGGGGCAACTGCCTATGACAGCCACCCCCCAGCTCCGCCAATGTCCATAGTTTATTTATTTTATTATAGCAATAAAGAAAAGAAAGTCTTCTTATTTGCTTAAGTTATGGACTTCCTGAACTTCTGCAAAATGGCAAGCCTTTTTCAAATATACCATTTTTACGTCACCGGAAGATTGAATTTTTATTTTATTTTATAAGTTTTGTGGTTATGTTACTTTACTTTAGGTTACAATCATAGGTTCTTTATTTTTTTTCATAGCAATAAAGCTGGCCAACAGGTCTGGTTCAGGTCCGAAAAAATAATTTTTTAAGTATATTTATGTGCATTCTCTTTTGGCCCGTCCAGTCAACTGATCCAGATGATAAAGACGCGTGGAAGGATAAAGGTGCAGGGCAGCTTTCAATTAAATGCCAAGAGGGTATTAGCAAGGGAACAAAAGAATCTAAACCAACAATTCTGATCCGAAATGATGTAAGTGTCCTGTTGACATATTGTGTTCTGAAACAATGTTAAGTTTCTTCGGAGTGAATTATTTTGTGGCTTGTGAAATAAATAGCTGCCTATTGCTGCTTGTGTGACCTGATAGTTTCAGTAATTCAATTTTTTAGTCTAAGAGTGGGTTAATGTAGATCCTATCTGTTAAAAAGTAACTTCGCATTTTCTACTTATTTAGTGATAGGTTTGGGAGAGACAGGTAGGGCTTGTGTAAAACAAGTTTGAGAATATATTAGTAAATGGTGTCTTCACTGTGCTATATAGCTTCAAAAATGTCTTCAGTCTTCACTGTGTTGAATAAATGCAATAGCCACTTCATATACATTTTTTTGCTTATTGAAGTTGAGTCATAAGTCATGTCAATGACAATACGAGTCCAAGAGAGCATTGCACATTTTTTTTTTTTTCTTCTTCTATTTATTTGTTGGATGTTTCATGTAAGCTTGAGGTATTATGCTAACCATTTCATTGAGAATTTGAGTAAATTTTGACAAGGCTTTCGCTTTTTGTATCCTTATACCAATGGCAGGTAGGAAGAATCTTGCTTAATGCGTTGTTATACGAGGGAATCAAGACAACTGCCAAAAAGAATTCCATTGTTGCAATATTCCATACTTCGGTAAATACATGTTTATGCTTCATATTTCACTTCCAATTTCAACGACTTATTCACATTGTTTCCACTAGTGCTGCCAAATCGTGTTTTGGGCTGGGTTTTCCGGGTTTGGTTTGAAACTAACTAGCCTGACCCCAACCCACAAGAGGTGTGGTGGGTGGGTTGCCCCGCCCCACCCTTCTTTTTTTTTTTTTTTAATGATATTCCGAGCCAAAAATCTACGAGGCCTATTTTATGCGACCCAAACTCGCCATCTCTAATTTCCACCGCCACATTTGGTGTTGTATTAAACTTCTTCTTCTCGTTGTAGGGTGATGATGAGAATAGTCCCGTTGTGGCGCGAACGTTCTTGATTCGGTTAAGATCAGCAGAGGATCGAGAGAAGCTGGAGACAGCAATTCAAGAACATGCGCCGCGTGTTGAATAGTACCGAACCATCAAGATCTCATCAAGCTTCAACAAATGTTAATGTAGTGTTTTTTTTTTCCTTCTCAATTTTGTTTAAGAGTGACAGTTTTAGGAACTGAGATAGCTTTAGAGGCTCCCCAAGAGGGTCCAATTTTCATAAAAGGTATTGATGGGTCTCAATGAGGTTGATTTTGAATGTTTTTAGAAAGGCTTCATTACTTGTACCATAAGAAAGGAAAGGAAGTGTATGTTTTATTTCTTCCAAAATATAATTATTTTACTCCTTTCAGCTTCAATAGAGGTTTAAATTCAACATTTAAAGTCTGGATTTGTTTTGTAAATTGAAAAATAGTTTAGGGTCAAATTTGTCAGTTCACCCAAACTAAGTTACTGAGCTCTCTTTTAACAAGCGGTTATTATGTCAATAATTTATTTAAGGGGTAATTGCACATGAACTTTATGTACTTTACACGTTTTGCTCATGAATATTCTAAATTTTTATTTTAATTTTTGACTATATTGTATTATGTCGGGATTCTCTCCGTCACGGAATATTCTTTTTTTTTTATCATGTGTCATGCACATGACCTAAATTTTTTTTGAAATGCTCATTTTGAGGACTGGTTTGTCCTCAAAAACACTATTGAAATGATACTCGCTCAAGGAAGCTTGAGTACTTCAAAGTGAATGAGACTCGCCGACACCATAAGGGGTCTCGTGAAATGGGCATTTTTGAAGAAAAAAAAAACTTAGGTCATTTACATAGCACATGTAAAATAAAAAAAATGAATATTCCGTTAAAAAATTGAATATTTTGTGACAGAGAAAACCCCCGGCATAATACAGACAGTCAAAAGTTAAAATAAAACTTTAGAATATTCATGTGCAATTACCCATTTACTTGAATTTCTTAGCTACAAAGTTAGCAATTGAATTCAAATACAAAAGTGAAGTATAAATACTTGGTTCAACTTTATTTTTCACTTAAATTTCTATATTGTCACATGGTTTGCAATTGTTAAAATCTCCAATTTATAGTTCTAACTTATTACACCACCATATTAGTTTGTTACATGTTACAAACCATTCTCAAATTACTCCAAATCCAATAAAATTAAAATTAATCCCAATGAACCCCTGTACACAATTACTTGGCAATGTGGGCCACGGCCTTCATGGGCGGGGGCAAAAAATGCACACATTTTCGAACTACTTTTCGTCAGTCCTAACCTGCCCCGTCACTTAGCGGGACCTAACCAGGCTAGGTCCACTAAAAGTTGCTCGGTAAAAATGCGTGATTTTTTTTTGTCCGGCCTGTATACGAGACTCCAAAACTACGTCGTATAGTATCATAATACACTTTCCTATCCCCCAGCAATAAGCAAATGTGTCTGTCCATTTTTCAAGCGCACAAGTGAAGATTCAAGAGAAGAGGCTGTTGAAATATTTGTACATGAAGCCCAGCGGATCACAGATTCTGTTACTATGAGATCAAGTTGTTCGAGCTCACCAAGTCCGATTGTGTGGTTCCTTTTGCTGTGGATGCTTGAAAAGTTTCGGGAGCCGCCGGTTCCTCCTCTTCGGGTTTCTATCCGGTGATCAGTGTTTGCTGCGAGAGATGGAGGATCAGGGGATGTAAATAACTTCCCCGAGTTTGTTTCTGCGTTGAGACAAGACATCAGGATTTACGAATCGTATGTATGCAACATCGTAAATGTAGTTAAAACAATGTGCTCGGGTGAGTTATGAATGTCACGGCGGTCTAGTGTATGAGACCCCGTTATGTGGGAAAGGGGATGGTAGTTTACGTATGCAACATTGTACGTAGTTCATGAAGTTAAAACAATGAGAACTTGGATCGGGTTAGAATGTTTGGGTAGTCCAATGCACAAGTCTCATGGTCGGACGGGTATGGGAAGAGTCATTTTACGAGACTCTCAACGTTTAGGGTTTGGTGAAGTTTAGAGCTTGGATCGGTTATGAATGTATGGATGGGAAGAGTCATCCACGAGACTCCCGCCATGAGGGGTTTGGGACGGTCATTAATGTATGCAACATTGTAAGTAGTTGATGTAGTTAAAACAATAAAGAATGCACGGATGATTCAGTACATGAGACTCCCGTCAAGTGGGGTACGGGAAAAGTCATTTACAAGACTCCCACCAAAGAGGGTTTGGTGAAGTTGGATCTTACGAGATGCCCACTAGTTAACTAACCAACGCCAGAGACTAAATTGACTCAAAATGGACTTCCCTAACCATAATTCCGCAAAAAGATTGGTGTTTCCTGACTCTCGTCGTGCAGGGTTTGGGGAGAGTCATTTGCAAGACTCCCACCATGTAGGGTCTAATCGGCTTTGAGGGTCATTTACGTAATGCAATCTTATACCTAATTCTAGCATACAGATATCATTTTCCTAACTTGAACTCGTGATATCAACGTCACAAGGCAAGAGCTCTATTATCTATACGTTAAGCTAAAGAATATATGCAAAATAATTACCTCCATGAATAGCATCCATTGTTGACATGTTGGCTTTAAATCCCGACGCCATGCTTCCCCGCTCAACTGCAGAGCTCGGACTGAAGAAAGTAAAGCTCGGCATTGACGGAACCGGAGAAGAGAACTCGGCCGCACTTGATTCACAGCAGCTGCTGAAAGAAAAACCTCCGTGTGTTGAGGTAGGAGTGCCATTTTCCACTCGGAAAGAAGAAAATGACGATTTACACGTAAATGCCGGTGATTGCCAAGGTTGATCATCAACAGGAGTAGGTGATCCATCGCCAAAGCTATAGTCCCGAGCAATGCCTGAGATGGAGAAAGCGCCTCCACTTGTGTTCTGTTGCTGACAACTAAGGCTGTCTAGTTCAAATGGTACTTCGGATGCTTCTCCACAATCCTTCATCCAGGAATGATCTGCAAATGACAGTGAAACCCTACATTAACGATCCGTTTGGGAACTAGTTTATGATTTGAAATTCTTAATTTGGACCGTATTCGGTGTTCGGATGCTCGAAGAATTTGGGTTTAGATTTTGCTAAAGGTACACATAAATTATGAGATTTCAAATGACGAATATTATCATGCCATCCAAAATTACATGGTTTTCCAAACACGGGAATTGAGTTGAAATTCCAAGTCTAATATGACAAATTTCTATTCAAATCCAAGAATGTAAATGCGACTTAGAGAGTTTAAAAAGAAAATGAAAATGGAAGAAAAGTATTGTGTCAAGCTTCTGCAACCTAAGCTCGTAGAAATCGACTTGGATTGGACAATGCTCAAAAATCCTTTCACTAAACCGACCTTTTTCAAAAAACACAACCTTCTTGAACCCGAGCTCATACTTGCCCCTAAATGAAAGCATGCACATGCAATGCCTTTACTTTAAACATCCTTATTCAACCATTTAACTCATAATATTGCCCACAAATACATAACTAACCTAGAAAAAAAATACACGGTGCTTAATTAACCTTAAGTTTAGTTAGCTCATTTTGTTAACTCCTAAGATAAAAAGGCTATTTTGCCCCTAAAACATAAGTTTCCAACTCATACCCCCAAATATAAATAAATAAAGCTACGATTTTCATGCAATCAAAGGTCACGTACAAGGCATGTGACAATAGAAAATGTGAATATTCTGTAAAAACTAACATATGGAATAGGTTAGCTAAGTGACTAATTTCAAAATGATTGTCATGTTTCTATTGAATTTTTGTCCCAACATGAGTGTCATCTTTTCTTTTTAGAAAGATAGTTATGCATGAATTGTCAATTTTATCCCTACAATAAATTAGAATCTCTTAAACTCGTTACAACACATGTCCATGGGAATACAAGTGAAAATATAAAACACCAACTAGTTTCTCCTTAATTTTTTCTCAAAACAAAAACCAAGACACTCATTTTGGGACAGAAGGGGTATTTGTGTAATTATCCCTAAAAACTTCTATCCAAATGAATTTGGCAGCCTCAGTAGAACAATAAGTAAATGATACGGAAACATACCTAGAACCTCTGCGGCAGTGAGCCTCTTGGAAGGATTTACATGGAGCATTCCGGTGATCAGTTCCTTGGCCGATGCAGATATGCGATCCCAAGGGTCCGAATGAAACCAAAGATTTGCAGCCCTAACGGCGTCAAATATCCTTGATTTTGTCTTCCCCCCAAAAGGAGGCCTTCCGCTGAGAAGAATGTACAAAATTACCCCAGCACTCCAAATATCCGCAGCTTGGTCATAACCTCCGGAAAGTACCTCCGGAGCAATATAAAATGGACTCCCGACAGTTCCACACAAGCTCTGCCCTATTGATACGAAAAAGTGTATGCTTAGAATAATGTCATGTTGATGTGAAATGGCACAAAATTGGCATACAAAAGATAAAATGCCTCACCGGGTTGGATATAGGTTGCAAGACCAAAATCTGCTAATTTGATGGGTGAGGAAGATGATTTTGTCGCTAGGAGGATATTTTCGGGTTTCAGATCTCTATGAACAATACCATTGTCGTGACAAAACTTGACTACTTGGATTAGATGCCTAAATATCATCCGAGCTTCGAACTCTGAGAACCTCCCTTGCTTCTCCAACCGATGAAAAAGCTCCCCGCCAGCACATAACTCCATCACTAAATGCACGTAATCCTCCTCCTCGTACACTGCCTTGAGGTCGACAACATTTGGGTGCCCGGATAACCTAGTCATTATTTCAATTTCAAGCTTGACACTACGCACATCATTAAGCGTGACCAATCTATCCTTGGCAATAGACTTGCAAGCCAAAACCTCACCAGTTGATTTGTCCGAGCATTCCCTGATCACACCGAATTGCCCTAATCCCAACTGCTCTCCGAGAATGTAATGATCTTTTAAATTTGATACTTCCGTTGCATCCAAAATTGTCTCGTCAAGGCTCGCAACTTTGTAACAATTACACAATTTGGTTAAAGTTTGGTTAATATTGTCACAACTGGTCACGGCCATACCACTGTAATATCACAACAATACACAGGAACCCAAACAAAGAACTTCAAGCTCGATACGCCAATGTTATTGCCTTACTCTCTTTCATCAGTTGAGCAAACCGGTAATCTTGATTGTTTAACCAAAAGACGATAAAACCTCAAACTCCCACAACTTCAAAGCCTAAAGTTTCCAATATCTAACGGAATCACCTGACACAAAACTTCCAAGTTTCAGTCAATAAGCTCCTAAATCCATTGCTCAACACATGTTCATTGCTTCTAGGTTCGATCTCTATTGGGTTTAGAGCAGAATAAAAATCAAACACAACCCATTGATCAAACCATGCTCACAAATCTAGAACTGAATTTAAGGTCATCACAGAAACATAATTCAAACTCACCAACAAAAAAAAAAAAAAAAAACACTTCAAAGTTCAAACCCAAAACTCATCACAGCTCCTAAATTTGGTCTCTATAGGGTGTGGAGCAAAATAAAAATCAAACTCGACCCAATATTCAAACCTTGCTCACAAATCTAGTTAAGAACTTATGGTTTCACAGCAGAAACAAGATTCAAACTCATACACATGACAACTAAAAGTCTAAAAAAAAACACTTAAAACCCATAACTCTTCACAGCTTTTCATTGCCTTCAATTTTGTTCTCTATAGTGTGGAGCAAACTAAAAATCAAGCACAACCCATTTTTTCAAATCCAGAGCTAAATCCATGGTCATCACTGAAACATAATTCA
Organism: Pelargonium myrrhifolium; assembly: GCA_036897405.1. Lineage (NCBI taxonomy): Eukaryota > Viridiplantae > Streptophyta > Magnoliopsida > Geraniales > Geraniaceae > Pelargonium > Pelargonium myrrhifolium. The sequence goes on along the minus strand of JAYMTK010002732.1, from coordinate 1,569 downwards.
AATTTCAAAATCACCCACATAACTACTAAACAAACACTTAAACCCCTAAAGCTCAACCCATCCTTAAACTCTTCATCACCATTCATAGAAACACAAACAGCAGAGGAAAAAGAAAAAAAAAACTCAACTCATACACATGACAACTAAAAGTCTAAAGCAAAAAATACTAAAAACCCAAAACTCTTCACAGTTTTTCATTGCTTTCAATTTTGGTCTCTATAGAGCAAACTAAAAATCAAGCACAACCCATTTTTCATATCCAGAGCTAAATTAAAGGTCATCACAGAAACATAATTCAAATTTCAAAACCACCCACAAAACTACTAAAAAACACTTAAACCCCAAACCTCAACCCACCCTTAAAAACTCTTCATCACTATTCATAACAACACAAACAACAAAGAAAACCTCAATTCCATACAAGACCCACACCAAAAAACTTGCCAAGTTCGGATTTTTTTACCTCAAAACAACACAATTCGAAAACCCCACATTTTTTCTACTACAGAAATTGAAAGAGAACAGAGAAAAAGAAAAAAAACTGACCTGAGAGCCATTATTGAACTGAGCTCGTCGATGAAGAAGAAGAAGCTTTCGTGAACCAAAAAACCAGTGCTCTCTCTGAGGTTCAAAAAGGTACTCTCTTCCCGGTCACCGGAAACCGGCAGAACCTGTTACTCCTTAGCCACAGAACCTGACACGTGTACGCCGATGGTATTCTCGTAATTACAAAACTCTCCCCCACATGCACATGTGTGAAGCTTCTGTTCGTTATTTAATTGGATATAAAAATTATTTTGTGTGAGGAACCAATCGGACGGTCTCTAGTGGAGGGGTCCAACTGGTTGGATGGTGATGATTGTGTCACCATAATTCTCCTCCAGGTGGATGTGGGGCCCACGGGAGTGGTCCTGCCACGTGGGCTTAATCAATTGGTTGCGAAAGTGGTTAAAGTGACGTGGCTGGTCATGTGCTGTGATGAGCTGTACCACGTAAGCTTTTTTGCTTTGTACTTGGAGAAAGAGTTGACAAATTGTTAAGTACAATATTTTTTGTAATGTCAAATCCGCGTAAACCCTATTTTCTTGCCTTAATTTAGTGGCAATTCGAGTTTTGGATTATATTATTTTTATCAATTCTAATTTGTTTCAAATAATTGGTAAATTATAGAAGGATTTGAAGGAATAGAAGGGTTAGGCAAAAGAAAGCTAGGGTTTGATGAAAAAACTAGGAGCGGCGACGTTGGTAGGGCATATCATTGACGACGACAAGGTTGGAGTGGAGTCGGATTGGCCACGGTGTGGCTGGGGGCAGTGAGTGATGACGCAGCGTAGGGTTCGGGGGTTTCGTGGTGGAGAGGATTGTGGGTGGTATGGGTTTGTGCGGTGGTTCTGGTCGGGATCCTGTCAATCAGGTGGTGGTTTCCAGACTATGCAGCGGTGTGGGGGAGCGGAGCTTTTGTGTGGAAGTGGTGGTGGTTGTGGGGATCTCGTACCAAATTTGGGGGTAGGGTAGTTGGGGCGAAGTGGCTCGAGACGATTTTGGCCGGAGGGGAGTGTGGTGGCGCAT
>JAYMTK010002731.1:0-13327 GCA_036897405.1 Pelargonium myrrhifolium | reverse complement strand
TGCTTTATGAGCCCTCATGCTTCTTTTGGGCCTCCTTAACTTAGGATTTAGGTCTCTCTTGGGCCTCTATATTCTCAAGAGTGAGCCCAATAATTTAGTTAGGTCCACATATGCCCAAAATCAAGTATCTTTGACTTTTGACATTTTGGCCTTTGACTGGTCAAACGATTCACGTGTCGATTTCTCATGCGTCAATTTTACTTACGATCTTTTATGTAGAATCACTTAGTTTACTGAACCAATTGGTGTCTGTGTTGACTGTTCCAATTGATGTCTTATATTACCTATGTTTTTTTTTGTCTCATCTAATTGCGTTCCTTATTTCCGCTTATTTGTTTATGCGTATCGCATATTGAAAACTCTAAATACGTAAACTTAAACCTTAATCGATACTCTTGTGTGGTGGGATATTTACGTGTTTGCCTAATAATAAAGACAACAATTCCCGCACGAGCTTCCTAATCTCAGCTGCTATGGGCTTGAAGAGTCTGAAAGTCGAGCCGAGGTGGAGCTCACAACCAAATAGCACAAGGGTTTAATGTTTATACACATTGACATGGAGAAGGAAAAGAAGTAGATATGGCTGTCCATTTTAGACCGGACCGAGTGGATCGGACCCAAACCCACCCGGACCCGGACCGGTCCGGTTCAAATCCGGCCAGACCCGGACCGGTGTCTAATGAAATATATGGAAATTAAATTACATTTAATATTTATAATATTAAAAAAAAACATACGGGCCGGACCGGGCCAAGACCGGTTCGGTCCATCGGGTTTCCGGTCCGGGCCGGGTTGAACCCGGTGTATGGCCGGTCCGGGTTAGTGGCCGTGAATTTTCCTCCGGGTCGGACCGGGCCCGGGTCAAATGAAGAGCCCTAGAAGAGTTGAACCAAACAAGTTCTAAGAATGAGTTAATGTTACATAGACCAAACTACCCTCGCTCGGCTCTGTAATTCACGAACTCCGCTCCACAGATGCCACCGCCAATCCATCATCGACTGACTGCAAGCGATCCAAACTCCGAATACACTGTTCCCATCTGCTTTCGTTGTTTCTGTTTTTTAAGCTTCCGAAAACCACGCGCAACACGACACATTCAATACACACTCACTTCCCCACACTCCCATCACTCTACTCTCCACTGCTTCTTCTTCTTCTTCTTCTTCTCCGATCATCATCTCAATCTCAAAGCCCTAGACGACGAAAATGGCATTCTGGTGGCCCTTACTGGTTCTCGCCTTCGCTTACGCCATCTGTAGGCTCCTTCTCATGCTCATTCCTCCCAATGTGCCCTACATCGACGTCGACGCCTCCGACGGTATGTCTCGCCTATTAGGGCATGTGATCATAGATCAGAGCTGTTGTGTGCTTCGATTTTCTTTTTGTCTGTGTTTGTGGTGATTTGGTGTGTGTTCGGTTGTTGCAGTTGATGGAACACAGATGCAGGACAACAGCTTTATATATGTGAGTTCTCTCTTATCAATCGATCACTTGCTTTTAGTTTGACTTGATTCGTCGTTTGTTGGGGTTTCTGTTTGGAGTTTTAGATCAGTAGTCTTGTATTATGATTGTTAATAAATGTGAACATTTTGTGGAATGCTAGTGAAATTATTTCTCTTAATCAGTTTATCTTTGTTTGGAAATCTAATAACAGAAGCAGCCGAGTTTAGTCCCATTGTTTGAAATTTCTTTACTACAATCAATGATTAGAAGCTTTAGAAATGAATACATGGAATCCACTCTAATCAAACTGATTTTATTCTATCGATGATGAATTGATTCCAAATGAATGCTGTCTCTATTTTCTGAATTTAGCGCCCTTCCAAACTCAAATTTCGGTCCTGGTTTTTTTGGTGCGTGCGTCGCTTGCATTCTTCATTACTTATAACTGTTTGTAATTAGTTAAACTTTTATTTCGACACTATATCCTTGTTTTTATTCTATAGAAATATACTAATACTCGCTTGTTTTGCTTATGTCATACTGGTTTTGGTTTGACCTTTTATGCGCTATGATGTCCGAGTTTGTTAACAAAGAATGTGGTCTAACCATATAATCTGGAGGATCTTGATATGGCTGCTTATTCTTCAATTTTTGATATTGTGTAGATACCTCCGAGGGGCAGGACTCAGCAAGCAGACAGGAAAGTTCAGTGCTATGAGCCTGCGACTATGAAGTACTTGGGATATTTTCCTGCACTGACGCTTGCTGAGGTTAGTGAACTTGCACATGCTATTCTGGGATTTATCTTTGCTATGCTAAGTAGCCCTGAACACCTTGAAACTGGGATCTAAATGGTTAGAATCTTGATTTATTGCCATTCCCAATTCTGTCACTGTCACTGATACTGTATATTTATGACTGACCTGATTAAATGCTTACTGCTTTCAGCGAGTTCTTATTCTGCATTAAATTATCTGATATATTATTTATTTATATTGTAAAGTTGAAGGAGACTATCATATACCATATAAAATCTTTACTTGATGGTCCAAATCCCATGTATGGGGAGATGGGCTTATGGACAAAATTTGCATCGATGTTCCTGCAATAATAGATGTAAATGGATTTGCTGGATGCAGTATAAGTATTGTAGTGCCTCTTAGTCTGTAAGTTCTGGTCGCTCTTTGTTATAGCCTAGAGCAAGCATGTGCAGTTTTCTTCTTCGAACTTCTCTGAATGCTTATAGCTCTTCTCATTGAAATGCTATTTTGTGAAATTTCCTGCTCATATTTTTGAAGCCTATAGAAATCCTCAGATATCTGTTTATCTGTGACCCTTATGTTTAATGTCGTTTTTTTACACATGTAGTTACTGTGCAAAATTATTATCTAAATATACATGTCAGGTTGAGGAACGTGTGGCACTGGCAAGGAAGGCTCAGAAAACATGGGCAAAGAGTAGCTTCAAGCAAAGACGTCAGTTTCTTCGGATACTTTTGAAGTATATTATTGAACATCAACAGCTGATATGCGAGTATGTACTCATTTTGAATAAACAGAGGAAGTGTTATTATAAATGACAATTCTTTTTCTTGATGCGGAGATCTTTCTATAAAATGATATAGGGAACAGGGTTAACCAGGATTCATGATTTTATTTATTTATTATGTACATTGTAAGTTCTAAGTACAAGGATTATATCCCTTCCTTGGTTTGCTTCAAGTTATTTCTCAATTAATTTGAATTTTGTCTTCCCTGATTCATGTGTCACTATGAATAGAGTCTCCTCACGCGATACTGGAAAGACAATGGTAGATGCCTCTTTGGGTGAAATAATGACTACATGTGAGAAGATCACTTGGCTTCTATCAGAAGGTGAACGATGGCTAAAGCCTGAATACAGGTAGTGCCTTCAATCATGGAATTTATTTTGTACTATCTTGTTAGCTTGGTTTGATTCATAAATCATTTGCGCTGAAGTTCGAGTGATACTTCATTGTGGCAGTCTTTTTAGTAGCTTATGACCAACCATCTTAATGATATAACTTGTATATTAATGTACCTCTTGAACTCTGAATTGCCCTATGATGTTTAGTGTGCATCGTATCAGCTTCTACAAATTACGCCGAACGTGTGCTCCTCTCCACCAAAGTTGCTATATTATTTTCTATCCATTAAAGAACTACATCTATCATGTGCATCTATATTTGTTTTCTAGCAGTCTAGCACTGATTGCCACAACCAAATGTAGGATCTTTTAGTTTACTTCATTCAAATGTTTTACAGGTGTTCTGGAAGATCAATGATTCACAAAAAGTCTAGAGTGGAATTTCACCCTCTTGGTGTTATCGGTGCTATTGTTTCCTGGAACTATCCATTTCATAATATATTTAATCCGATGTTGGCTGCAGTGTTCTCGGGGAATAGCATTGTAATCAAGGTATTACTTTTTCCTACATTGCAATTTTACTCCATATCTTATTAGAATCCAAAACTTAGCAGTGTCTCTGTCTACAATCAATTCTTCCTTAATTTGCTGGTCATCACCATAGTCCATATGTTACATGTAGTCACATTACCCATGGTTAAATCTGTCTGTATGTCACGGTGTACAATTAACACATGGTTCATTAAACAATTTGACGTCAAAGAAGATTATATGAGAAAAAAGTATCGTCAGGCATGGCTTGCCAGTTTAACAGCTAATTTGACAAATATGTTTGTTAGTGTAGATTTCAGAAAATGCAAGTTGGTCTGGATGTTTCTACTTCCGAATAATACAGGCAGCCCTTGCTGCTGTAGGAGCTCCTGAAAATTTGGTTGATGTGATAACGGGGCATGCAATCCTTTTTTTTATGCCCTCCATTCTGAAGTTTATTGGTCTAGCTCTTATTATTATTTTCTTTGCAGGTTTGCTGAAACAGGGGAAGCATTGGTGTCTTCTGTTGATAAAATGATATTTGTGGGATCACCTGGTGTGGGCAAAATGGTATGATCTACTAACTACTGTATCGAAAAACGAGTATCATATGATCTTTACTGACCTACTTGAAATCCTTGAACAGTTATATTAGGATTTTTGTCACAATTATTATTATTTTGCTTAGCAAGACATATTTACGTTGTGATATTCTTAAAAGTGACTAAAAAATATTGTTCATTTTCATCCATAATATGTTTTATTAAGCAGCTATGTTCATTATGTGCGCATTTCATACTTCTCCATTAACACAAACGCTGTGTGATTGAAGTAGATATGTTATGAGAAGGTGCCCCTTATATTCAGAAATATTCCTCCCAAACACAGTTTTTCCCTAATGATTAGTTTCAGGGACTGCTTTTATGTTAAATGTTTTGCAAGTCCATTCATTGTCTGCCTCACTCGTTACTTTACATGTTTGCTTTTACTGCAGATAATGAGAAGGGCTGCTGATACACTCATACCAGTTACCCTTGAGCTTGGTGGAAAAGATGCTTTTATTGTGTGTGAAGATGTAGATGTGAATCATGTATGGATCCTTCATGCTTGTTCAGTGCCCAGTGTATTAAGACTTGTCACTACCGTATTCTTGACTGACAAGTGAAACTGTAACCTTAATTTCTATTGGTTTTAACTGGTGTTAGTTTTTTATTAATACAGGTTGCACAAATTGCGGTGAGGGCTGTTCTTCAATCGAGTGGACAGAATTGTGCTGGAGCTGAGAGATTTTATGTTCACAAGGACATCCATTCCTCTTTCGTCAGTCAAGTAACCAAAATTGTCAAGTCTGTTTCTGTGGTAATTATGTCCCTTCTCACACATTTTGATGAACAATTTTCTTTCATTTTTAACTCATGTCTCATATATTTTTAACAAGTTCTCTGGTGGATATTTACCTGCCTTGTGCACCTTTTTTCTTCTTTGACCTTATATTAAAGTTTAAACTAATAAATATGGAAACCAAGAAAGCTGTTTTTCTCTTCTATGAATGCTTTCTGTTTCCGTTGTTGGTCTTGGATTAACTTGCTGGTTTTATCTGAGTGTATGGTCCTTATATCCTTAGAGTGTCCTCCTTTTCAGTAAGAATTCTGTAGAAACAAAAAATGAAGTTCGGTAACTAGAAAAAAATTGAATGAGGAAAGTAATCATCATCATGGTGCTTGTTTTGTCCTTGTCCTTTTCCTGAAAAAGAATTGGCCCTAATCTTACCCTTGCTTCACTGAAATCAGTATGGGTTCTTAGGTGGGTCGACATTGTATCTGATGGAAAGTAGTATATCAGTTTATTGACTCGAAAACATCACTATAGGGGTGAAATTCATAGCTTAGATTTTTCTGTTATGATTATTACTTTTAATATATATAATCAGATCTGCCATTTTCCTTGACCTGAAAGAAAGAATTAGTTACTTCCAAGTAGTTTTATGAATAAAAAAGAAAAGGAAAAGTAAATGTAGTTAATCAAGAAAAATGTTATATCCTATAAGTTTCCGACCTATAAGTAGTGTGTTAGGCTATTCGACTCGATTAGGGAGATTTTATCAACCTAATTGAAGTTATCAATTATCTAATTTAGTAACCATATCAAACCATTCTACTTTTATAACCTAACCAAACCGAATTAGTTCGATTCAATTAATAGTTCGGTTACTTTCAATAACTTAAAATCTTTACGCAATAAAAAATATTTATAGTAATACTAATAGCAACTTCACTTGTTAGTTAGCTTAGAAGACCACCAAAACTTACTAAAAAGCTGAATACATATACAAACATCACTTCTTATACTTAGTTTGGAAGACCCCAAAAATTTATTATGAAAGTGTTGAGGATTCCCACATTGAAAGAATGTGAAATTTGTCACCACTTCATATACTAGTTGGGCTTTCCACCTATAAGTTTAAGTTTTGGGGTAGGAGTCAAGTTTAACATGGTATTATATCAAAGCTAGTTTTGTTGGGCTTATAAGCTTAATCTTTTTGTTGAAGTACCCACATCAACACTTTTCGATGGGAGTCAAGTTTAATAAAAATCAAACATAAAGTAATATAATTCAACAAGTGATCGAAAAAAATAACGCATATTAGACATTGTTTAACAAGAAATTTATCTACATTCTTTTAAATTAACAAAAGTTCCAGTTACTATACATACTCTTCAGTCTTGTATTCCTTTATTATCATGCAATTTTTACATAAAAGTAGAAAATCACCGTAAGAAATAATGCCAAGCCATTTGTTTAGTATAACTTTTGATACATACCTCATTTGGTGAGTCTTGGCAGTGGTGGGTGAATCACAGAATTTTGAAATTTGAACTGTTGTAATAGAATTTTAAAATATATGATAAAAATAAGTCCGATAGAAATAAGCTAAATCCCAAGAGATATAAGCTGAAACCCAAACCCAAAACAAATACAACCAGATTTTTTTTATTCTCATTCCAAAAAACTGGTCCACCCGGTCACCAGGTTTCGCCGGGTTTGACCTCGTCTGGGCTACACTAGAACCGGACTGGGGCACCCAGCAGGTCTCTCTGTTTGTTTTGTACAGTAAAGCTGGATTACAGTTTATTTAGTATAGAGACCCATAATTATATAAATATTGATAATGCAGGAATTCTTTTTATTTTTATTTTTTATTAAACGTTACTACTGATGAACTGGGATATTATAAACCTAATTAGTTTAGGAGTAAGTAACCGATCGACCTGGCCTGTTTTCAAAACATTGTTACCAAGTTATCAACCCAGAAGCCTAAACTATTAAGTTGAAGGGCCCAACTAGTGTATGAAGATGTCTGAAACTCCAGTCATAATTGATTTGGTATATATTAACAATTATCAACTAAGAAAATTTAAAACATTTACATTGTCTTCCTAGATTCACTATGAGATGTACATTTCTATCTATAGATCTACTCATCCTGATGCCCCGCTTTATCGGATCAACTATGCTAACTTTTTGTTTAATTTGTGACCCTAGCTGCCTTGACTGCCTCACTTTGACACTGTTTTTCTTCTTAAAAACGAGCTAGTAATCTCATATTTTTATGCTGTATGATTACTCTCATGCTAGTACTACTGTCTGAAGAGGTTTATTTACTATTCTCCTTAGAAGCAGTGTGCTTTGTAATCAATGTATGCATGCTTCAATCTATTTTGACTTTTAGCTGCCTATTTTTTCCCATATTAAACTTATTTTTCTTAGTCATATGATTAAAGACATGCTCATTTAAAAATTTCTTGCAGGGCCCACCACTTCGTGGCGGAGGAAAGTATGATATGGGAGCCATATGCATGCTAGAGCATTCAGAAAGGCTGCAAAGCCTCGTAAATGACGCCTTAGACAAAGGAGCAGAAATTGTTGCTCGAGGAAGTTTTGGCAATTTAGGGGAAGGTGCAGTCGATCAGTTCTTTCCTCCAACTGTGCTTATAAATGTAAACCACACAATGAAGTTGATGCAAGAAGAGGTAGCAAAATTTTCTTAGCCTTTTAGGGTGCTTTGTAGTGAAAGCAGAAGTAATTTGTTATCCACAGATAAAAATGTATCCTCTATCTTCTTTAAAAAAAAAAAATCTTTTTTATGTGGATAAGTGCTATTAGTGTCGGGCTAACTGGTGTTCTACATACAGGCTTTTGGACCAATCATGCCAATAATGAAATTCAGCACTGATGAAGAGGCTGTTAGGCTTGCAAATGACTCAAAGTATGGACTTGGGTGTGCTGTTTTTTCTGGTAGTCAGCGACGTGCTCGAGAAATAGCTTCACAGTTACAATGTGGAGTTGCTGCAATTAATGACTTTGCATCCAATTATATGTGCCAGGTAATCATTTTTTGTGAACTCTAGATTTTGAATACTGTCATGAGTTGCTTAAACTTGTTCTGTGAAGGATACATTCTCTGTTCAGAATGTACTAACTAAAAGCTCAATAGTTTAGAAATAGAACCAACGCCAGTAAAAAATTTCGTACGAAGAAAAAGAAAAAAAAATTGTTTAAAATAGAAGGTATGTCTCATTATTATTCCAGATCAAACAAAGCTATCAGGAAGAAAAAGGATTCTACTTCTACTGAGATATACTGTATGTATGACTGTTTTATGATTGGCCTATATAACTTTGTTGATTTAATAATATCTTAGTTTATTAGGCAGAGTTAAATCCTTTTCGATTTTGTATATGTCATTTGCCTGTATCAAACCATTCAAAGGTGGATTCTTGGTTAAAACAACCTACTAAATTTGTGTCATGATCTTTCCAGTCCCTGCCATTTGGTGGCACCAAAGATAGTGGATTTGGCCGTTTTGCTGGCATTGAAGGGTTGCGAGCATGTTGTCTTGTAAAATCAGTAGTTGAGGATAGATGGTGGCCGTATATCAAAACTAAGATACCAAAGCCTATTCAGGTAAAAGCTATAAATAGATAATTTCAAGTTGAATTATATGATATTTGTGTGTTCATTAATTTATTATTTAACTTTTCAAACCTCAGTACCCCATTGCGGAGAATGGTTTTGAGTTCCAGGAGTCGCTTGTAGAAGCTCTGTATGGCATGAACATATGGGACCGGTTGCGAGCTTTGGTCAATGTTTTGAAGATAGTTTCAGAGCACAACTCTCCTGGCAGCACCAAGAGAAGAAATGATTGATAGGATGATCTACTCTTCTACTTCAAACCATATTTTCAATTTTAACTTCTCTATTGCATCCTGGAACCTGGATTGCAGTAGTCGAGCATATCCTCCTAATAGCGTCTTTGTTACCAAACATTGAAGTTGCACAATTCCCAATCTGCATTGCATTTATCAGACTTGATGATGATGGTAAGGAACTTTTAACTTCTTTTTTTCTGGTTGCACTAAAATGGTTTAGGTAAATCGTAGAATGAATTGTTTTCAGTTCGGCTGAAAAGGCATTTAATAGACAATTTCTACTGCAACGATGAGGATCTTGCTGAGATTGTTGGTTCTTTGCGCTATCCTTTTGTGTAATTAATATGAAAGGTAGGTTTTTTAAGTCATTATTGATTGTCTAGTTTTGATAACGATTCTTGATTCGACGGTCTATTGCTGAATTAATATGCTTGCATTACTAGAGAACAAGTGGGTATATAGGAGAAGATCTTGTTTGCTGCAAAAGAACAATAAAAAAGAATTCTATTTGTTGCTCCTCGGAATGCCGGTCTCCTTGGTTGGGCGGGGTCTGGTGGAATCCTTCCTTCTCTCAAATTCTACCTGCAAAATAACATATTTTCTTATTGAAGACTCCTTCAAAGCTTAAGTCGATACTTTGTGGCAACTGCTATTTAGTAGAAAGTGGTTATGTATGTTTTTCTTTTACTTTGTTTTTCAGCTTTCTTCTTGTGGGTTTCCGTGGATTGGATAGTCTGGTTTGGTTTGAGAGGTTTGGTAGGCCCAAACGGTTGTTCCTGACCCAACACTTGCCCTTGCCCTAGTTAGGTGATCCACGCGAGTAACTGTTGGTTGGCTAGTTAGGGCATATTAGTTGTTTGTTGTTCCCCATGCCTATCATGATTGCTTGCTTACGGGTTGTCGCTTGGAGTTTTGGTAGGCTATCTATAAGATCCTCTGAAGGTTTGACATTTTTATGATTTTGCTCGTTAAGTCGATTACTTGCTCCTTTTTTCTTTTTGTTCTGGTTGAAATGATTTCTTTGGTGGTGTTTGTTGATAGCAATCTTGAGGGTGGGGTGATTGTGGTTGTCGCCCGCTATTTGGCTATGCAACCCGACTAGGATACTCTCGTGTAATTTTCATGCATTGTTACTGTTCATTAGCTCTCTAACTATTAGCTGGCCTAGAAGATTCATGCAGGCTTGGATGTGCTGGCGCCGACCATTGCAAGTGATCGCTTCGATTGTCCTCTAGAGGGGTATGTATTTGCGTACTCATAGATGTTCTGGCACAGCTTTACCACGTCTCCCACGAAGTTTCTCTCATAAGTCTTGAGGTTCTATGGGGTAGCACTTTCTTAGCTTTTGTCAAACTGGAATGTCCATACTTGCTTTTAGGAATTTTTTTTTTTCTTAGGTTGCGACGTTGTTCCCTCGTTTTTTGTGTTTCGTCGTTTTTACAGCTTGTCTCATAAGGATGAGGTTGGGTGGGTGTACTTCAAGTCTCGGGGTTGCATCTTAGTCTTGGGGCTAGCTGAGTCGAACAAGGATTGGAAGAAACAATTTATATTCATCTAGTGTTCCGATGAGGTTGATATTCCTTGCTCCCAGGGTAATGTTTTTTCGGATGATAACCCCGATCCAAATGATCGGGATGCTGCTACTATTGTCGATGATTAGTTGGCCAAAGGTTCAGTGAATACTAAGTACATGAACAATAATATGTGGTCTTCGGTTCATCTTTCTCGTCTTGCTCCTAGTGATGATCCTCTTGATGCTCTTGTTGTTAATGTTACAGAATGGTTGTGGGTGTTGCTCTGAAATCTTTCCATCCTTGCTTCCATGGAAGAAGGGAAGACACGCAAGCACAAAACTATTGAAGCATGTCGCTCTAGTGGTTCGTCGGTTGTTTCTTCGCCTTCTGGGTGATTTTCTCGTAATAGGCAGCAGGGCACGTCGGCTTCTAGTGTCGTGTATGCTCTAGTTGCGAGTGAGCCTAACCCCTAACTTCCTACTTATGCCAGCATTTCTTCAGTTGGGACCACTTCTACCGATCGAGGTGATGCCGATGGGCCCTACTGAGGTGTTGCCTCACAAGGTAAGAGGTGTCGTGTCAATTCATGATGATAATTGCTTGGAGATCTTTGGCGTTTGTTGAGGATGATCTACCGCTTCGGGTCCGTACCATGTCCTCTTGGTCAAAAGTTTGCTTGACTGCTTCGGGCGAGCTTAGGTTGTGTTATTCGGTATTCTATCAGATGGCCCCATGTATTCTTTGTTTTGGACTCTTCGGTCGCGTCGCGATGATTTTCTGTTCCAGTCCTCCGAGACGGGTAATCTTTGTGGGTTATATGCACGAAGTATTTTCTCGGCTAGTTTGCTATGTAGTGTCTCAGAGAGTTGTCTTGCCTTTAGGTCTGATTTTGGTGCGATCTTGCCTTTGATGTTCGTACTTTGAGTCGTGAGGTAAAAATTTTGCGCCTCAAGGTTGTTGCGTCGATCACTCGATGCGAGATTCTTGACCAGGAGATAGAAGTTTGTCGAGGTCAAATCATAGAAGCGTTCCGACGGCTTGAGCAAATTGAAGCATTGCTAGGCTATGCCGCTCTGATGTGAGGGCTAAGCATGTCGAGCGAAACTTGCTTTCGATCAGCTCGGTGACCTTTCATTCCCTCAAGTGGGGGTTACAAACCCTGGAGTCTGATTGTCAGTGGGCTGGTCGGGGGTGTATGGTGATTACGAGAGGAGATCTCTCGACCATTGTCGTCGAGCGAAACTTGCTTTCGATCAGCTCGGTGAACCTTTCATTCCCGCAAGTGGGGGTTACAAACCCTGGAGTCTAATTGTCAGTGGGCTGGTCGGGGGTGTATGGTGATTACGAAAGGAGATTCGACCATTGTCGTCGAGCTTTGGTTCAATTTGGATTGACGAGGTGTTTCTTAGTCTGACTCAAACGTTTACGAGGACTTGCCTTCAGAGCCTTTTCAATATTCTAACCTTGCGCGGTCCCTTATTGTTGAGCGGGATCTTCTTCTGCCCAAGAGTGATCTGCATGAGGTTTTTCGGGTTTTGTGTAGTCATTTGTTTTGGGACATCATAGGTGGATAGTAAAATGTTACGTAAATCGAAAAGTATAGTCATGTATTTTAGGACATCATAGTTGGGTAGTAATACGCAATTATCCATCAATTTAATACCAAAAATTCACGCTATTAACATTGGCATGAGATGTTTTGAAAGTTGTGTTCTAGTCATTCGATCTTAGGTATATTGATGACACCACTACACCAACAGATGACAATGACATCACTTAGCATTGCATTGATGTTATAGTTGGTACTTGGATGTTATAGTTTATTTTTCAAATTAATATAATTTATCGATATATTCATTTAAAAGAACAACTTTTCGATTTCAAAAATGGTAATATAACAATTACCAAATATTGTCAAAAATTAAAATATGTTAATGATACGTGATATTGATCATTCTATCTCTAATAAAGATCTTGTTCTCAAACCCTCTACGGTCTTCTCGGTTCTTAATCAATCATTATTAATAATATCCATTACAAGTCCTTTCACCGTCTTTTCTTAGCCTTGTTTCATGTTACTTCTTGAAGGAACTCGTCGAATTCATCACCCTGCAAGTGTTATTTTCACTTATTCTTTTGCCCTTCGTTTTGCTCAAAATAATTATAACTCTCACCAACACTTTGGTCTAAAAGGAAAGAACAAATGAGAAGAAATTCTGATCAAAAATTCGACCCAAAATGCACTCATTTTTCTAAAGGTATTCTTGGACATGCTCCAAACAAATCTACCCTAAGACATTAGTTCAGGTCATACTAGCCACGATTGGCTTTCTACCATCTCTCTTCATTTCAACCGTGAGAGCATGCTCGAATCATCTTTTATCGGTCCATCCACAAAATTAAAATGAAAATGGATTCGTATACTCTCCTATCATCATAAAAATTAAAACAAGAATGGGCAGAGCTTTCTATTTCTCTCATCGGTCCACCTACAAAGCCATAATAGGCTTACACGTTGAAGGACATGTTGGAATATATTGTTACAAGTATAAATGAAAATTCAACTATCAAGTTAAACTTTTAACTGTGACGTTGATTCTCTAGTAAAAAGACCTATCTGAATCAACAATAGAGTAGAGTAAAAAATGGGCCAGCTTCTTTTCAATTTCTATGGACCTCATCTTACAAGTACAGTACAAAATGATCTCACGACAAATGTTTTTGGATCCTTTGATTAATAAA